>PVJA010000187.1:110152-210083 GCA_004027025.1 Myocastor coypus
AAAAAAAAAAAAAAAACCCCTTTAGGACTTTAGGACTTACTTTGAAACCACGTACAGCAAACTTCTGTCAGTGTCAGCCATCTGGATGAGTCATGGCCATTGCTTGACCAGTTTGCTTTCTGTGAAAGCCTGAGAGAATGTTTTCTCTCTAGATGACTCTCCTTAGGCACACTATACCTCATCAATCCCTTTCCTCTGTGGCCCCATAATCTCCCTGAACAAAAAATTTGGGACACCACTGATTTACAGGATGTTACACTACAGGTTCTCTTATGTCCTGAGCCCTCACTGACCTTGAGAGGCTAGGGCTAAAATATTTGCTATCTTTGTAGCCCTTCTTTTTCCCTAATTTTTGGTCTGCAAACTTAAGTTGTTAATCCTTCAGAAGAGAAGCTTAGGAAGAGAGACAAAGAAAAGCCAAATTCATGATATTGCAGTATGAGGCATCTCTCATTACATTCCAACATTCATCTCCTTTGACTAATCCACACAGGAATGCTCTGGCTTGCCCTAATTGTCCTCCAGAATGGCTTCTCAGGGCTGGTCAAATAGCTCAGTGTATTCAAGCACCTGTAAGTAGGGGCAGAGGTCGGAGGTTCCATCCCTAGACTTGCTGTGCTGGCACCACCCCCGGAGTGTGTTGAGACACTTAAGACTAGGCATGGTGATGCGTGCCTGTAATCCCAGTCTGTTCTACTGGTGAGACCCTGGACATCCTGTGGACCCTCCCCTAAAATAGAAAGAAGTAAAAAGTGATTTTCAGATTTGCATCATGACAATGCTGAATGTTCTGGAAGCTGTCATTGCATCCAGGATTGGCTAAGTGAGCCTTGACATTTAGGCCCATAAAGCATACCATAAATTTTATCAGAATTACCCAGGATAGGGAGCTTTTCTCATTCTTCAGCTTTTCAGCTGAGGATCTTACAAAATCCCTCTGCTCTCAGCACCACAGCCTCCATCCAGAAGTAGGCAAGGAGGCTTATGGCAGTACATTTTCTAGAAAATACTAGTCTTCCACAAAATTTCTAAGTAAATCAGTTTTCCAACACTATGTCAAAATTCCTGAGATATCAACTTACGAGGAGGAAAGGTTTATTTTGGCTTACAGCTTCAGAGGTTTCAGCCCACAGGCGATTGGTTCCATTGTTGTGGGGCCTCTGACAAGGAAATAAATCACAGCAGGGCAAGTTTCTCACCTTGGGGTGGCCAGGAAACATGTGCAATAGAGACAGGAAAGGACCAGCATCACAAAATCCCTTCCAAGGCCACATCTCCAACGACCTAACTGCCTCTTAAGGGTCCACCACCTGCCAATAGCACTACAGACTAAAGCCAAAGCCTTGGGCACATGGGACATGGACCTTTGGAAAACATTTAAGATCCAAATTAGAACAACTTCTGGGTCCTCTATGTGCTCTGTGTCCAAATAAGAAAAAGCACAGCACCTGATCCCAAAGACAAAAATTATTAGTGCTACTCATATTTTATTTTTTTATTAGTGTTACATGTTTCTCTGTAGTAATCCCTGGAACAGTAAGACAGAAATAATGGTTGTCATCCATTACATTACTTTTCACGGCTTTTTGTTTTGTAATACCTAAGAGTTAATAAAGATATTTTCCATCAGGAAGCTCTTCGGTCAGGACTGGAAGCCCTGCCGTCTTCACCCAAAGCCATCTGGACCACGACGGTGAATGCTCATCTCAGTCTGTCTGTGGCTCTGCAACTGAGCAAAGGATAAGCGTGACTCCCTCACACATGAGTGTTCTGAAGAAAGTGAGGTGCATGTGGCTTTCGCAGCTGTCTGTGGGGTGCAAACACAACCACCTGCATGCATGATCCCAGACATCCTTCTCTGACAAAAACAGGAAGTGGTGAGGGGCACTGATTGAGATGGATGTGTGTGCAGAGGACAGCGGTCGTAAGCGCAGCCTCCAAGACTATGCTCTGGGCGCAGAGCCAGCCCTGGGGCTCGTTTGTGTATGGCTTGGGGCAGCATTCCCCTCTTCCACCCCTCAGTTTCCTCCACCACAGAAGGCAGAGAATGATAGAGAGCTACTGGGGACGGAAGTGATGCTACCAAAACTGACCCTAAGATGGTACCATTAAGTTCTATGTACTGACTCCTCATAGTCAGCAGTCTCTCCTTTTACTGTTAGACACATTTAACCCTCAAAATGTTGTGAGAGATATACTGACTATACGTTTGTATTTTTATACTAGTCAGCATTCTCCTGAGACACAGTGTCAGTCAGAGAGGGGCAGAAGGGACAGGCTGTGTGAGGAGACAGACAGACAGACAGACAGAGATAGAGAGGAGAGGAATTTATTAGGGGACTCAGTTCATGTGGTTATGGGGGCTGAAAATTTCCATGGAAGCTGTCAGCTGGAGGTAAAAAAAAAAAAAAAACATGACTCAGCCCAAACTCAGAAGCCTAAGAACCCAGGGCTACTGACATAAACTATGGAATCCAAAGACCAGACAGCCTAAAGTCCTGATGCTGTGGGCAGAAGGATATACCTCAGACCTTCAGGAGACAGATGACAGAGGGAGAAACAGAAAGATAGAGAGACACACTTGCTTTTCCTGTGCCTGTCTTCACCTGAGCCCCAGCAGATTGGTCAGTGTCACTCCCAAGCAGGGAGATCTTCCAGTGAGCCTCACTGAACTCTCCTGCCAGTCTCCTCTGGAAACACCTGCAGATGAACCCCAAAACAATGCATCCCTGGCACTCTAGATATTCCTTAATCTAGTGAGGTTGGCTCCTAAAGTAACTACCATAGTTTCTTCAGTCCATAACTTTGAGCTCTGATCTTAGTAGAAGGCTAAAGGCCCAGTGCTGGTCCTGACCCTGGAGCTGTGCCCTGTACCCTGGAGGGCACAGCCTTCATGCCATGCAGCTCTCCTCTCATGCTTCCTCAACTGTCAGTGACTTTGATTTCTTCCCTAATTAAAAGCACGTAGCTACTTCGCTTTCTAAATGCTCATCTTTTTATGTTTTAGAGATATTTCATCAAAACCATACAAATATCTTTCACATTTTATCATCTTCAGTGGTATCTCAGTTGTAACCATGGTATTGCCAATATCAAAGCATATGGAATTTTTCGAGAGTCATTTTACATAGCTAGTATTTCAGTTTTCCAGAAGGAAAAAAAAAAAAAAAAGGCAAGCAATTCCAGAAGAATGGTGTGAAATCAGCATTGCCTCATTCAGCCACTCATGGATCCAGGTAGCCATCCTCCGCTGACTTGTCCCTGCACTGCCATGCCCAGGGCCAAGTCTCAAACAATTGCAGGTGGCTGAAATGACAGAGCAGCCAAGCATGTTGGGACAGGCCTATAATCCTACTCCTTGAGAGACTGAGGTAGGAAGTTTGTGAGTTTGAGGCTAGCTTGGGATATATAGTAAAACTCATGTTTGGAAAAAAAGTAGGCTAAGTATGATAAATATTTAAATTTCACTCATGAATGTGGCCCTTGGGCTGAGACCGAGTGACTCAACAATGATGCAAAGCTGGAGTTTGAAAGGCATCTAATTTCTCAGATGGGATTCAGGGCCTGAAGTACATGTCACACGGGCCAAGGCCAGAATTGTAGAAACATTCATAACCCAGCATCAAAGTCACACAGCCAGCGCTTCTGTAACACATCCCTTGAAAAAGCAGTCAAAAGAATAACAATTTAAGAGTCGAGCCCTATTTTACTTACACTTCTCGTTGCTGGGGCAAAACACCCAACCTCACAAGTGAAAGGATAAAAGGGTTATTTTGGCTCACAGGTATAGAGGTTTCATTCTATAGTCTGCTGGTTCCCAAGCCCAGTGGCATGGGCATGGTTGATGGCAGGGTAGGGAGGAGGCAGCCACGCAGGGAAGAAGACTGCCCTTTCCCTTGTATAGAATCTGGGCTATTGGCCTTTGGGGTCATCCACTCAGCCACACCCACACGATGCTGCTTCCAGTCAATGGACTAATTTAGTACTGCACCCCTGAACCCCAGTACTGCATACCCTAGAACCAGCTAGCTCTGAAAAGCCCCACCTATGAGCACAAGAGGCTTTCAGAGGACATTTACATACAAGCTCTAGCAGGTCTCTGTTTTTCTGTGAGAGGAGTGCCAGGGAACTTGCAGTGACTATTAGCTTCTTTTTAAATTTTTATGCTAATATTACAGGTCTTCATCAGAAGCCATCACCAGAAAATGTTTAGGAATGGATGGCAGCCTTTTGAACTAAGAATTAGTGGGGAATGAAGGACAGCGCTGCTGACCCTCAATGGATAAGAGTAAGCAGGCAAACTGTCCTTGAATAATCAGAACATTCCTACGCATCCAAGGATGGTCTTGGCAAAATGCCAGGAGCAAGCCTGAGAAAAGTCTGCTCTAAGAGAATTGGCCTTTGATGTCACAAGTAGCAGAGCATTCTTCAGTCTAAGACAGAATACCCACTTATCTTTTCTTCCATTATAGTTATTATCCGATGGCAAATTCCCAAATCTCTACTTTCTGTACTTTTTTTTTTAAACCTTCAATGGGAATTTTCTAATGTTTCAACATTAAGCAAGGTAGGCAAGTCACTTTTCATCTGCTAGTTGATGAGAAGTTTTTGGTGAGGGATGTTAACTAATTCTACATCTTTCATTTTAGGATACTGAGATGGCCATGCACTTTTTAAATGTACTAAAACAATTAATTTTGCCAAACACGATGTGGCTCAACAATCCCAGAACTCTGGGAGTTTAAGTTAAGAGGACTTCAGGTTCAAGTCTATGTTAGAGAATTCAAAAACTTAGTAAGACCCTGGCTCAAAATAAAAAGATAAAACAAAATGAGCTGGCGGTGTAACTCAGTTGCAACATCTAATATATATTTCCTATTGGTGAACCATCCTTGCATTCTGAAATAAATGGTACTTAGAAACAGTAGTTAATCTTTTAATATATGCAGTGCATTACATCTAATGCCCTTTGACATGATTTTCATATGTAAATCAAGGTCATCTTTATTTTTGTATTTTGAAGTTCTTTGTTTTCGATGTCTCTTAAACACAATATAGAACCAAATTCCATTTTTGATTCTTTTAAGGATATGTTCTATTTTAATAGGTGCATTGAACTCAGTTATGACTGGTGTGGGTAGGTGGCCTTACTTCGGTTGTCATGTTTTCTTATTTTTATATGTGTTCATCATTCCTTTGCCATAATTTTACTGAGATTTTCTCCTTTAACATGTAGGAAAATAGGTTTAAAATCTCATGAGTGTTGAGAGTTAAGTTTATTCCATTATACACCACATAAGAGAATGTATATTGACTATGACCATTGAAGCTGAAGAAATTAGTGACACGCTTACTTTTGTGCTTTCTCTCCCAACCTCTTCTGACTCTAAATCTTACAATAGGGATTTCTTCCTGCCAGCTTCTGAATGGGAAATTGTTGTTACTATGCTATGACTCTTAACTTGAACAAATTACCTGAAAAATTTCAGTTACCTTTTGCAACCATAGTTATGGCAACTGTTTAGATTTAACTCATCTGTGAAATATTTTGACTTTCCACTACCCTTTCTGTGCAGTGAATTCTCCTGCTTGAATTCCCTGTTCTGATTTATCACAAAGCTGCCTAGTATATATCTTCAAATAAAGTTTCTGGAAAGAATATGGAGCTGAATGTTTCAGAGAACTTGCAAGTCTGGCGATGTCTTGCTTTCATTTCTGTTCATGAACATAAATTTGGCTGTGAATAGAATCTTTGGATCACAGCATTTTAAACTCCAAAGCCTATCACCCTTACTTCACTGCTTTCCACCATTAAATTATGGTCTCCTCTCATTTTATTTATGTTTCTTCTATTGCTTTTCCTATATCGTATAGCAATTCATCTCCTTGTAGACACCCTGCTAGTAGGCAATGAGCTCTGCAGGACTGTGACCACATTTTATTGATCTCCGATTCTCTAGAGCTCAAGACCACACCCAGAGCATTGCAGGAGCTCAAAAAGTTCCTTTCATTGAGAAATGTATGAATAAATGAGCTTTATGAATTATAATGCTTTGTATAAATATAAGTCCATGACCATCCCAGAAAGCTCTTCAGTGTATATGCAATCACATGAAATTGTTTAAAAGCCTTCACATTAAAATTAATGTTGCCTTATTTCTATGTATTGGTGATTTGAATTTGCAGATGAGATTACCTTTGAGGCTAACAGTGGAGCACATAATTAGCAACTATTCCTACTGGGGCTGTGTTGGGAAGGGTTGTAATGCCTTGCTCAAGGAACTGATACTGAACAGTAATCAGCCAGGGATACATTAGACTTCAGAATAATTCAAAACAGAAGCAGCCCTTCTGTTTTGTATGGAGGATATATTCTGTCAGTTTGAGGAATCTAGAGGCTTAGCTAAGTAACTCAGCAGTTCTACACCGGGGGAGGGAAATGAAAAGGAAACATCCTTCCTGCTCTAAGATGATGCTCATTGAGCCAACTTGTGTTTAAAAGGTTAACTGTGTGGCTTAGCAGGGGGCCAAGGTCCTCACTTTGTATTCATCCTGTGTCTGTGCAAGGGGAGGGCAAGGAGATGGTGTGGGTGTAAAGGAGCCCACCACCACCACTCCAGGTATACTGCGTACAGTGAAAGGGAAATGAGGAAGGAACGGTTGCTGGTTCTTCCCCGGAGCTCCAGTCTTAGCCTTGAGGTTGGTGGTTGTCTCCTGTCTCCTTTCCACACCCTTGGGCTTCTTTCTGGGACTCTTCAGCTTTCTGGTGTTGACCCTTGGGCCTTCATCACAAATTTTCCGGTGTTCTGTCAAAATCTCATCAGCCTCTAGTGTGCGCATGCCCTCTACTCACTTCCTCATCTGACTCAGTGGCTGACCTTTGCAAGCCAGACTTGTGATTTCTTACACATCTGTATATCTTGTGCTATAACTGTTTCTTCAGTAAACTTGACATTCTTATACCATGGGCAAGCAAACTACAGATGATCTCGGGTTTGCACAGGGCCTGGAAAACATGAATCAAGACAATACCACGTGCTTTCCCTAAAGTAGCACAACAGAGCATTCCACCCAGGTGTTGACCCTGGCTGACCCAGACAAATGTATCGCCAGGCTGGACCAGAATCCCATAGTAACATACAGCAGCCAAAGACCTCCACTCTCCTCTCCTCTGCTATAGCACTATGGTGAGTAAACTGCCTCTGGGAGTGTTAGAGGGAACAGGACACAGCATCTAAAGGACTTAGGTGAGTGCCTGAACAGTTGCAGAGTAAGTGGGAATTCTGCTTTCTTGTCACCTACATACAGGGCTTAACGATGGACACAAATTAATAATCAATAATTCAGGTTTAGGAATTTGTTCATATGCCCAGAAGAGTATTAGGATGTGGTATGATACCATAAAGTTACAGATACTTACTAGAAATGATTCTTTTTTTTTAATTTTTTTTTTCTTGTTTCAGAGCCTTTGTTGGTTTATTCACTCATTTTTATGGCTGACTCAGCCTGCGCAGAGAGCAGGGCTGGCACAGCATGTGGTGCCGGGGATCCAACCGTGGTCCCTGAAGCCGCCCAAACTTTCCCAAGCAGGGGCTTTAGACCACTGAGCCATCCCGCCGGGCCCTAGAAATGATTCTTAACACCATCTTTGCTATTCAGTTTATTTACCATGTCAGGAAAATTCCATACACCACAGTGACTTTCTTTTTAAAGGCCTTGAATCTCAAAGACATAGGTGTGCTTTTGCCTCAAGTGATTTAACAATAAAGATTTGATAAGTCTCTTTTCCGGATTCACTGTAAGAACAGCAAATTATACTGGGTAAAATGTTCTTTGAGTGCTAGAAAATGAGAAGAGAATAGAAAAACCTAAACTGTGTGAACATGTACCTCCTTAAAAGAAAGATAGTTCTGGAGGAATTAGCCCAGCTTGCAAAGAAATTAAGAATGCTAAAGTGCAAGGCAAACTGTCAAAAGCAGAGACAATAAGCAAATTAATAAGAAATAAGCAAATAGAGAATACACCTAAATAAACACTAATATGATTAAAACAATACAAAGTCATTCTTAGAAAAATGATTCATCATAATAATATACATTGGCTTATTAGTTATTTAACTTAATCAGAAAATGAAATGCATTGATTAATATAATGTGTTAAGTACTCACACAAAAATTACACAAGTAAAACAATAAAGAAATGCAAAGGATAAGGATAAAGCTAAACCAGAATCAATTTTCCCCTGCATGAAACAGAATAATTATTTTCTCAGTGGGGCTTTTGACAGAAAGGTATCTGATGTGGGTATACCTCATCTTAGATTAGTCAGGGTATAATTCCCAGTATCGCAAAGAAAGTAACCAAAATGGAATCCTAAAATAGAATGGAGGGGCTGGGGAGACAGCTCAGTGGCATGAGTGTCTGCTGGGTCTTGGGTTCAATTCACAATATAAAAAAGAGTAGGGAAATTTTCCAAAGTACAAAAAAAAAAGATTAAAAACTAACAAAAGATTAATTTAACAAGTAGGAAAAGCAACAAAGCAATAAGGAAGTAGACACAAAATCACTAAAACCAAGAGCATGTAGTACCACAAATAACAGGAACGTGTTAAACTCTAATTAAAAAGATAAAATTCCTAATATTTATTCAAATAATAAAACTCGACTGTTTTATTTGAAGATACATGTTTTATTTTTATTTTTTTTTTTTTGGTGGGACTGGGGTTCAAACTCACGACCTTGCACTTGCCCAGCAGGCACTTGTGCCTCGGAGCCATCTCCCCAGCTCCCACATGTTTTATTTAAAGTTAAAAATCTTTGAATAAAAAGATTAACAGATTAGTTACAGGATACAAAGAAAAATTAAAGAGGATTAGCCTCAAATGATTTATTTAGAAAAAAAACTATTATCAAACTAAAATCAATTATTTCATACTGACAAAAATGAATTACCAATCTATAGCACTTAAGAAACATTGTGTCTTATGTAACTGTTATGAAGCTACACAAAGTCTGTCCACCAGAAATAGTGAGAAAGCAGTCACAACTATGAGCATGGTGTAAGAGCCTCATCTGTACTGTTTATGTTTGAAAAATCCAGTCAGTAAAAATTATATTAAATAAAATATCTAACAGTAAAGCCAGTAGCTACTTTAACAACTAAAACTTAAGTTTTGCCATTCAAATACTGACTATATCCCTTTCCTAAATTGCTTTTAGATTATTTGCAATAATTGATTTTCTAAAATAACACACAACTCAGTAGCTTCAAAGTAGAAAAGGTGTGTCTTACTCTTTTGTGATCATTCAAAAATATATTTTGAATAAAAGTGTATACAAAGAAATCCAAACACTTGGGAATTCAAAAATATTTCTAAGATCATCACAGATATCCAAAAGGAAATGAGGATCCTTGCCTTGAAATGGAATAGTCACTGTTCATGCAGTCACGTTGTCACTGGGCTGTGTTGCCGGTGCTTCCTATCTGGGGACATATGGAGACTCCTGTCCTCCCCTCCCAGAGCCAGGCAGTACCAGGAAGCCTCTGTGTCCCTCTTTTTCGAACAAATAATTGGAAAATTATTGGAATTAATTAGCAAATATTCAATAAATAGTACATGAAAGAACGTTTTCCCATATTTCAAAAGTTTTTAGTTAGAAACCATAGTGAGATCATATTTCCTTTGTCATAGCAAGATATAAATGTACAATGCCTAGATAAACATAACAATACATATCCTGTGTATAAATGAAGTAAACCAGTGATTTTAACTAAATAATAGAAGATTAGAAAAAAAAAAAAATGAAGGCATACACCATGTTCCTGGAAGCAAAGTTTGTGTATTAGGAAAGCTTCAATTATACAAAATTAATTTGTAAAGAAGCTAATATTCCAATGATAATAAAACCAATGGAGTGGACTGAATGATGTCCTCTCACTTTGGCATCTGTACATTGAAGCACAGTTCCTCACCGTGATGTGTCAACCTGAATGGATGAAGAACTGCCTAGCACAGTTCTGGATGCGCCTGCGAATGACGGGCATGAAGACCAGCAGTAGACCCGCCCCAGCTGTGGGTGGCACCTATGCATGGGCTTGTAGCCGGGGTGGAGTACAGGGGTAAAAGAAGAAAGCAGGCCCCTTTTGAAGAGCTCTAATCTGCCTAAGCTGGCACACCCTTCGCTGTCACTGCCTGCACTTTATTGGGGTCTGGGTCTTGAGTTTCTCCACTGTTCCAAAGCCCATTCACACAGGTGACTCTCCAGGGAGCTTCCAGGCCTTCAGCTTTTGGCTTGCACTGCCTCCTTTGCTGCTTTTATTCTGCAGCTTCCTTCCTCTTGGTCTGCAGAGCTACTGGACCCTCTGCGTGCCCAGCACACAGACAACAACTGTCTACTCTCCTGGCTCCAATTGTGTAGGCCTAATAGTCCCTTTGTGTAATTCTGCATGTATTTGCTATTGATTCTCTTTCCCTAGAGAGACCTAACATAGGCCTTAATCCAACAGGGTTATGGCTGCATAAGAGGCTGAAAGATTTTCCCCCTATCTCTCCACTCTCCCTCCCTCTCCTTCTCTCTCTCTCTCTCTCTCTCTCTCTCTCTCTCTCTCTCTCTCTCTCTCTCTCTCTCTCTCTGTCTCTGTCTCTCACTCTCATCACTCTCACGCTGTCTGGCTTTGTCACTCTCTCGCTCTCTCCCTCCCTTTCTCCCTCTCTCCCTTCCTCCCTGGTACCCTGATGTTGAATTCCACAACTCAGAGCTGTAAGGAAATCTGTTAATCAGTTTCTGTTGTCTAAGCCACCCAGCATGTGGTACTTTGTTATGGAAGCCTGAGCTGACTCATACACCCACCAAGTTTAGTGTTTATGTGTGTGTAAATATTTAATAAAATGGTTCTTAAGTTCATCCAAGAGACTGAACTCTGAAGATGTTTTTCTAGAAAAATCACTCCTTGGCAACTTTTGTGGTAATAATTGCTTCAGGCAAGACCATCAATGGATTCTAAAGCTAGTGGGTGCAAATTGATGAATAATAAGGATATCTATTTAGAGTTTCAATGGATTTCCTCACATGATACTTATTAATTACAAAAGGAAAATGATAACTCAATACAAGAGAGACTTGGCCAGCTAACATCACTGGTAGTAAGACGGCAAGACTTAAAGCATCTTCTATGAGGAGGCACCGAGCACACAGCCTCGGCTCTGCGACATCCTGACCAGGAATGCACAGCCCTCATCTAGTTGGAGGAGACAGCTGATAAATCTGCGTGGAGGGAGAGTCTTCAAAGTAAGGGTCCTGCAAGTTCATAAAAGACAAGGAAAAACTGCAGAACTGTTCAAACAATAGAGACCGAAGCAACGTGATGCTAGGATGCAGTACATGAGCTGGAATTCTTTTTGGCTGTGAAAGTCATTATGAGGACAATCAAAAAATCTGAACCTGGGTCACAGATGAGTACATAGAGCTATGTCCATGTTGCTTTCAGTTAGAAAAGAGCCCTCTGTTTTTAGAAAATGTATCTGAAGTACTTAGAGGCAAAACACCACATCGGCAAATTATTTTCAATTAAGGGAATTTTTCTTACATAAAAAGTATATAAATGTATGTATTTATATGAAACGTACTATACCCACAATGTGTGTGTGTTAAAGAGTGATATAGTGAGTGTTATAAAATGTTCAAATTTAGAGTATCTGTTAGAGCACACATGAAACTTTGTTGGTGCTGTCTTGCAACTTTATGTGTCAAAATACAAAGTTTAAAACAAGGTTTGCACCCCAAGGAGAGATTTAGCTGCAAGCTTTGATGGAGGTAAATTGTTACCATCCCAGTTCTCAAATAGAAACTTTTAACCTTTCAAATCAAATACGTCATAGCTTCACATGTGCACACCTATACATAAAGTTGTACATAAATAGAAACATGAAATATTTAAATTATGAAAATATTAAAACTGGGCTGGGGAGATAGTTTGGTGGTCTAAGTTCCTACCTGGTATCCACAAGGACCCAGGTTCAATCCCCAGTACCACATGTAGTGCTGGCCCCAGAACCCTGGGTGCACCATGGTGGTGTATGCTTGTCATCCCAGCATTGGTGCAGCTGAGACCATATAACTACAAGTCTGAGCTGCAGAGTGAGAAAAACTCTTTTTTTTTTCTTTTTTAATGTGCTTTGGTATAGAGTCTCACCATGTGACTTGGACTCGTAGTGATCCTCCTGTTTTCAGCCTCCCCAGTGCTGCGATTACAGGCATGTGCCACCATACCTGTTCTTGGTGGCTGGCTCAGTGTGCCTGGGATGAGGCCAGTGCAGCATGTGGTGCTGAGGGTGGAACCCAGTCCCTGGGCTTGCCTAAGCAGATACTTAGACCTCACATCTATCTCACGGGCCCAAATTAATTAATTAATTAATTAATTAATTAATTAATTAATTCACTAACTAAAAAGTTATCAAGAAAATCTAAGGTAGAGACTTAACTCAGTTGAAACAATCAGCTGGGTTTGTTTTCAAGGCTGGGTGAGCCAAAATACCTGATCTCAACTGGCAGCACAGTAGACATTTTCTCTCTAAGTTTTGTCAACTGAGAGAGGTTTGGGAGGAAGAGATTAGGAATTAAACTTTTCAAAGACTGTCAGTTAAATTCCACAAAATATCAGCATATACTATCGAAGATAGTGCCAAAAGGACAAGACAGTGCCAGCCAGCAGTCCACTGCTACGGTGCAATACTTAAGAAAATCAAGCTTAAGAAAAAGAAAGGTTTATTTTGGCTCACAGTTGGAGATTTTGGTCCATGGTGCCTGGGTCCTGTTTCTTCGGACCTATGGTAGCAATCATAGCAGAAGCACAGAATAGAGGATCTCTACTCAGCTCAGAGAGGCCAGATGGTAAAGAGAAACTGGGAAGGCCAGGATCCCAGTGACTCCTTCAGGGACATGTTTCCAGTGACCTGAAAGCCAAAAGCCTGAATATGGAACAAGGAGAAAAAGCCAGTCAACCTGTGGCTGCTGAGCCGGTGGCTGTCCGGAGCCCCACTGAGTCAGAGCCCCTCCGGGCCCCTCAAAGAAGCTGTATGGAATTCCACTCCAAATCTGCTTGAGCCCTTCAGACACAAGGAGGCCTGAACCATGAGCCCTCACCCCGGTGCAGGGTTGTGAAGGATGCAGCTCCTCACTCTGCCACCCAAGTGCACTCCCCAGCCCCCAGCAAGTCTTCTGTGATGGTCCCAGGGCCTTCAAAGAAAGATGCTGTTGGCTATATCTGGGTACCCCGAACAAGCCCAGGCTGAAGGCCAAGAAGGAGGCAAGCAAAGGCATCTACACAGTGGACAGAAGCTCTACTGCAGGAACATGCACCATGCAGAGGGGAGCAGCAGGGACAGCAGACACATCATTGTTGTACTGCTAAGTGCTTAATTTAAGAATAGTTATGAGTATTACGTGCAAAATACTGTCCTTCCCAAAAAGCAGGGTGGCGCAGAAGTGAATGAGACAGAGTCTTCTCTTCCACCTCAGTGTAAACCAAGAAAGTTGTCTTTTCTGCCACAAGCTCCATGCTGCTCCCAAAGCACTCTTAAACACCCTACTATCAAAAGAGGAGTCTGGGGTTGGGGAGATGGCTCAGAGGCAAAAAAGACTTACCTAGCAAGCACCATCCTGAGTTCGATCCTTGGTACCCCCCTAAAGAAAAACATCAGTCTAATGAGAGAGACTTCCCCCAAAGAAATTGTGTTGCATAGTTCATTTTATTTTGCAGTCAAGACTTAATAAGAAACACACATCTTTGATCAAAAATACATGCTCGAAATCAAAACGCAAGACTAAGTCTATGACTATCTTACATCATAGAAGAAAAGTCTATGCTCAGACAGGCATTGTTTACCATATTTCCCTGAAAGTAAGACTCACCCAAAGATAGACTCTAGTACAAATTTTCAGGATGCTCATGGTATAAGCCATATCCCCAAAATAAGCCCCAGTTAAGACCATCAGCTAGGCAGGCACACTTCATGCATCTATCACAACACACAACAGATGTGCAGAATTAAAAAATAAAGAATGTTAATTATAATTAAATATTGATGTTGATGTTTTAAAGAAATCATTTGATGAATGATAATTAAGTAGTTTTAAATATTCGTCAGGCACTTTTGGCTTTGTTTTTCATTGGCTTATTTTTTTGTTTATTTCATTCATGTGTTTGGAGCAGGGTCTAACTGTGCAGCTCAGACTTGAAGTGATTCTCCTGCTTTCAGCCTTCCCAGCACTAGAATTACAGATGTGCACCACTGCACCTGGACTTGGTCACAGACTCAGCTCACTCTGGGGCTGGTGTTACATGGGAGACTGAGTATCAGGGACTGAATCCTGGTCATTGCTCTTGTCTAAGAGTCCCCTGAGCTATCTTGCTGGCCCCATCAGGCACTTTTGGACAAGTAGAAACCATCTGTATAAATTGACGACCTTGACGCTCACTGCCAGATGAGCAGCCAGAGTAGAGGTAAAACACAAATAGCATCAGCCCTGGATAACAAATGGACGTATTTATGTCTAATGTGAGTCTTTTACAAATCAATGCATTATGTGTTGTCAGGGCACACCGCGAGAAGTACACATGGACAGGAAGGGCTCATTTCAAGAGAGCTCTCTTGCTGGCCATGAGAGCCTGGGGCCAGTGGCTCTATAGGAACTGAGGTTTCAAGAAACTGAGATCACAATTCAGGCTTGGGAGAGTAATGATGATGTTCCAGAAGAACATGAGATGATTGTATTTGAATAAATGTAGATTGTTCTACATGAAAAAAATAATACATCCCTGAAAATAAGTCTTTTTGTGTCTTTTGGAGTAAAAATTAACATGAGACTCAGTCTTATTTTAGAGGAAATACACAAGTTTCTCAAGGAATACAGCAAGAATTCCCCTGGCCTTGGCTCTGGCTGAGGCCTGCACTGTGTGTAGACGAGGCCCTCCTGTGTCACACTGTGCACCCCTGCCAGCTGCCCAGCACAGCATGCCCAGAGGGCAGGGATACTTCCCTCATCATCATTCTCTTATAGGCATGTGGTAGAACTCTCCCAGAAGTTCAAGAAAACCTAAGTCAAATACACTGGGCTTCTGGTTTTGATTTAAGAAAATGTCTTCTGCCTCTTCCAAATAAGCTTCAAACCCAGAAGTCTCTTCCTCTTTCAGGGAAACAGAGAAACATACAAACAGAAGAAAAACAAAGCAAAAGAAGTTACAAGTTGCTAAGACTATAAGGGAGATGCTTTATTTATTACTTGATTCATTAAGAATTTATTGCTCTGCAGTGGGGCAATAGCGACCTTGCCCGGAATTTGTGAAGAATGCAAATTCCACAGCCTCCCTCCCAGTCTCCTGAATCCTAGTGTCTTATAGTTAGGTCCATTAATCTATCTCTAGACAGCTCTTTCAAGGCTTCTTCTATGCAGTAAAGATGGAGACCATGTATTATGCTTTACGCCTAGAGGTCTGCCTCAGTTACTCCTACCTCATTGCTGGGACAAATAACCAACACTCAAAGTGAAGGAAGGAAAGGGTTATTTAGCTCACAGTTACTGGAGGCTTCAGTCCATACATGGCTGCTCCAAGGCAGACTGGCACATGGCAGAGAACAGCAGTTCATGGTGGCAGAACAGCAATAATGGCAAAAGGCCAACAACGGCAACAGAGAATTTGTCTCTCTCATATTACACTCAGGCTCTCTGCTCAGGCCAGGAGTAGCACTCACACTCATAATCCCAGCAGTACACAGACTCATAATCACAGCCTTGGATGATAATCCCAGTGGATCAGGACTTAGTCTCAAACTCCAAAAGCCCCTGCCCCATGACTCTGAGGCTTCGGGGGAACAACTAAATACAAACCGTAACAGTGTCCCACACCAGAGTCTCAGGTGCTCATAGTTGGGCTTTGGGATGCCCTTGGGCCATGAGGTTGTGACTCTCATCAGTGCTAGGCCAGTGATGGAGAGCCTTTTAGAGACCCCAGCTGCACCTGTGCCATAGCTTCGCCTCCACTGAACAGGTCCACTGAGTACAGAGCCAAGTGTGATGTTGGAAAGGAAAACCTGCAAGAGACGGGTCACCAGGGTCCACAAAGTGTTTATCGCTTTCTCACTCTTTCTCACTCTTTCCTTCACCTTCTCTCCTGCCCGCCCTTCCAAGGGCCATCTCTTTCTGCCATGCCACCCACCCAATCTTGGAGCCAGCTGGTCATGGACTGAAGTCTCTGCACTCTGTGATCCAAAATAATCTTCTCCTCCTTTACCTTTTGGGTGTCTAGTACTGTGTCACAGTAGCAAAAAGAAATAACTAAGACATCAAGGCCATGGAGGATAGAAGGACATGTAGCAAGACTCCCAAAACCTCAGACAGAAGGAAGGAGGGAAGAACTATGATGAGAACATGCTCAGGAATGAGCCAGCTCAGAGCCAGGTCTGCTTCTTTGGAATCCTTCTTTCCGTGGAGTGGGAATGGCCTGGCACCTCTACTTCCCACAGAGAAAAAAGCAGAAGAGTGAGTTACTGTCCCACCCTGAAAATGGCCTTTTATGGCAGGCTCTTTAATGTAGGAGGTTATATTTTTCTTATTCATTTTCAAGTATTTGGAGAGAGATTAATCTAGCCATTTCTTCAAGCAAGAAAATTATTAAGTGCAGTAAGTGTGGGTGTGCCAACACGACTGTCACCAAGGAGCTCTGCATAGCTGCTCTACACAGAGGGTACCTAGGGAATTGCAGATGTCAGAAGAGAGTGGAAGAAACAGTGGCTACCAGGACAGGTCACAGTGCCTGTGGGTGTCGAGTGAGAGAGCCAGTCACAGTGAAGTCTCTAAAATGCTCTTTAATCCCACAGAAAAGAATAGGCATGGTTAACTGCATTTCCAATTCAAGTAATTATTGTGACTTTTCAATTACCTATCACTATTCCATAGCATTAAAATGTCATTACAAAGCTTCCAGGGTGTTAAAAAGCAACTCTGCACTCAGGGTAAGCTGGTGGGATGGTCGCAGGTGGACTCGGGGGAAGGGAAGCCTGGGTTTGTACAGACAGAGCTAGAACGAGGCAGTCCAAGCTTGCACTGCGTGTGGAGGAGGAAGGCCCAGGGTCCTTCTCAGCGGTGCCACTCCTGCGTTAGACCTGACAGCAAACAGGATGGAGGAAGTAATTTTCTAAAACCTTGGACGAAGCCTCTGCCACTCTAGTAGCATCAAGTTGCTATGAAGTTCCAGTTGGTTACTTTGGGAAAAGCTAACGATTTAACTAACTCTGGAGAACAGAAGGAAAAGGAATGAAATTAGACCTGAAATTAAAGAACTCCAGTGCCGAAGGTGGCTCCTTTCTACCTAGTTCAATGCTTCGCTCAACAGACAAGCTCGCCAAGGCTCAGGGTGATGCAGCTGCTCACCGAGAGTGCATTGTGCCTGCGACAGGGCCCTGGCTTCTCCCCCAGGTGGGGCTCTCTGGCTTTCCCTCCATGGTGACAGTTTCCCTAATGAACTCTTTCAATTTCAGGACCAGAACACACTGCTGGCCAAAAGACCCGAAAAGTGATTTTCCAGATAAATTGGTCTGCATTACCCCTTCCTGAACCGAGCACAGGGTGCAGCCTTTGTAAGAACCACGCCCTCCCGGAGACGTCTACGCCCCAGTCCATGTGCTACTCTACAGGGCAAGAGAAACTTCACACACATGACTTGGGATCTTGAAACGGGGGAACGCTGCCCTGTGCTATCTGGGTGAGCTGGAGGCCTTCACAGGCGCTCTCCTCAGAGGGAGCAGGCAGCTCAGAGGCAGAAATGGTCCCGGCAACAGAGGTTGAGGGTCAGCTCTAGAGGAAATTTTGTCTAGATTGAGATTAAAACCATGAACAGAAATTTACTAAGCAAGAAGGAAATTAGATGAAGATAAAGGAAACAGTGTGTCCAGAGGTCCAGCTTTTGGATAGTGTGGAACTAAGTGAAGGAACTGAAAGCTCATAGACCATACCGGGGTTTGGAAGAGAAAGAATTTCTGCCAGACTTCGGAGCCACTTGGCACACAGCCTGAGGGCTGTTTTAATAAGGTGAGCCATGTCCCCAGGGAAATCAGGAGCCAGGGGAGGCTTCAGAAGAAAGCATGGTTAACAACAAACAGATCAGCTCTTTCACGTGGTTGGTTTGACAGTGGTCAAGAGCAGGCTGCATCAGGGACCTGTGCAGAAGCGCACCAGTGAGCTGTGCAGGAGAGAGGCATGGGGACGTCATCAAGGGGGTGGCTGCAGCAGGGGGGAAGGAAGGACGTTGGTGTGAGTGACTGACTGTTGGACAGCAGAGCCAGCAGAGCTTTGCGAGTGACTAGATGTGGGGACCAGGGAAGAGGCACCAAGGACATCCCTGAAGGCATGCAAGTTTGAACAACTCAGGAGAGATTGATGCCATTCACAAATACAAGCCTTGGAGCAGAGGGCAGGAAGGTGTCAGGATGCCAGCTCCTCGTGCTGCCTCTGGTAGTACATGGAGGCAGGAGGGTGCGCCGCTGCCACGCCCACTTGGGGCGTGGTGATGAAGGAGCCATCTTCACAGGTCAGAGCACCCCCAAGCTGTAGAGGTGGCCAGATCAGCAGAGCATGAGACAGTATGGAAGGGCGCTGCCATTTCCTAAAAACTGCACATGTGCTCATTCACTTAAACAAGCACAGAAGCAAAACACTAAAAGAAAAAGAAAATGCTCCCAGTATTCTCTGTAGGGGAGAAATCACAGAACTTACCACATAACCCTGCGCCGCTTAAACATGCTCCTATGTGAACGTATTCCTTACTTATATTGATTGACTTTCAAATAAAAACATAAATATACACAAAATATGTATCTTCCTAAGAATAACAGAGGACAGGCAATGATGTCGAACAAAAGCAAACAAAAGGGAGCAAACATACCATGTAAATTGGAATTGTTGGCCAAAAATAAAATCTCAAGAAGATAAAGCAGGTTATTTTGTGTGGAAAGATACCATACAGATTGAACACATAATGATCACAAGCCTTTATCTATCAAATATCATATAACTATGGAGAATTGTAAAGCCAGGAATGTTAGGATACTGACAAAATTAAGATTAGAAAAGGAAACAAATCTACTCATTTTTATTAGATATAAAATAAATGAAGAGAAAGATGCAGCATAATAAAATTTAAAGTTTTATTTATAGAAGACAATACGCTTTATAAGGTACAGGCTGTTTATCCCTT
The DNA here is from genome assembly GCA_004027025.1 of Myocastor coypus. NCBI lineage: Eukaryota > Metazoa > Chordata > Mammalia > Rodentia > Myocastoridae > Myocastor > Myocastor coypus. The sequence continues at coordinate 129,405 of PVJA010000187.1, forward strand.
TCAAATAAACATGAAGCATTTTTAAAAATTATCTTCTAGGGCAAAATTAAAACTGCAATAAATTCCCCAAAGTAAAAACTATACAAGATTCATTCTCTTCCCATAATGAAACAAAATTAGCAATTAATATTTGGAAACCAATCACTTGGAAATTACAAACACTGTCTCAGAGAGAAAATCTAAATCTCCAAGGTATATTGTTTGAAAAACTGTAGCAGCACAACAGTGAAAATAATATATACCAAAACTACTGGTTGTGACTAAAATTAGACTCATACAGCCATAGCCTTAATAATCATTACCTAAAATAAAGAATTTCTAAAAGAGACTAAGCCTGCATCAAACTCAGAAGCTAAAATGAAAGCAAGAAAATTAATTCAAAATAGTACTTACCACTTACAAACTTACAAACAATGTACTGTTGTTTGTTTCTCTTTGAGATAGGATCTCATTGCAGAGCTCAGTCTGACCTGCACATACTGTGTAGCCCAGCTGACCTCGTATCACAGCAATCCTCCTGTCTCAGCCAACCAAGTGCTGAGATCACAGGCATAGCACTGTGCCTGACTCGCCACATTATTTTTTATGACATGTGACAAACTCTCCCTTGTCAGGGCACATACACACACATGCACACACACACATGTGTGCTCACACACACACACACACACACACACACACACACACTGGGGCACATGCTGTAAAGAGGGAAGGGAAATCCCATTCTTGGACAGTGGGTCAAATTTTCAATAAGGTGCTCTCTCTGCTAATTTATCCTGGCATGTTATGACTCTGAAATAGTTTACATTTAAGAGATTGTTCAACCTGACTTAGTAATAGGATACTAATTTTATGGCAATAAATTGGTCAGTAAGTATCTGAAGGCATAAAACTTGAAAGATAATTTACTTCTCAGTAAATGTTCTAAGCGAATCACTCTGGATAAGGGCAAACACCTAACTAAAATAATTTTCACTCAGTAGCATAAATGTCTGCCTGGCAAGCACAAGGTTCTGAGTTTGACCCCTGGTACTGCAGGGGGGGAAAAGCTTAAGTAATTTGCATACAAATAATGGGGAATATTGGAAAACTCTAAATGTGCAACAATCACAGACCAATGGTTGATGGATGAATTAGTTCTACAGTAGCACTCAGTGTAATCATTTAAATTCCTGGTGACCACACATCACACAGCTGTGCTTAGGTGGAGAGACCACCTGACAAGCACAATGTAGGATGTCATTTTTATTAAGTATTTGACTACTTTAAAACTAAAAACTCGGGCCCGGCGGGATGGATGACTCAGTGGTCTAAAGCGCCTGCTTGGGAAAGCTTGGGCAGCTTCAGGGACCTCGGTTCGATCCCCGGCACCACATGCTGCGCCAGCCCTGCCCTTGGGGCGGGCTGAGCCAGCCATAAAAATGAGTGAACAAACAAACAAAGGTTCTGAAGCAAGAAAAAAAATTATTAAATAAATAAATAAATAAATAAAACTAAAAACTCCATGAAACAAAACCCAAGATTTCCCAATAAAATCATCTATGATATAAGAACTTCCTGTTTCTAACTGCTTGGCTGCATAATTTGGGAAAAATTCATTTCCTTCTGGATCCATCTCGTCACCTGAAGAAGTGATCTTAAAGTATTCCTTCTAAGAGTAACATATTATGAATTTTTTTATTCAGTGAATTCAAAATGATTTTTAAAAATAGCTACTTATAAAATAAGACAGAAGTATTTATTTATTTACTTATTTATTTACTTATTTATTTTGTCTTTTTGAGACAGGGTCTCGCTATGCCTGCAGTTCAGGATGGCCTTAAACTCATTTTGCAGCCCAGGCTGGTGTTGAATTCACATTGATCCTGCTGCTTCAACCTCCCAAGTGCTGGGATGACAGGCGTGCACCATGACATCCAGTGGAAGTACTTATAGTTTTGCGAGTGACTATTTTGTGCAAATCAAGACAGTAGAAATCAGAGCAAACGGAAATATGCCTTTCAAAGGTTCACCTGAACTCCAGGGCAAACTAATAAACTCAGAGTAAAGCAATTCTGATAGCAGAGGCAGAGAGCACAGAGTGCAATCCCTTAAAACACCTACCTTTTAGAGATTTAAGGAAATGTCCTTTTCCTGGCAAAGGCAAGAGAAAACATGAGTTCTGGTTATATCACATCACCACTTTAATTACTCTGTTTATCCCCTTTCTTCACATTGAGGTGTTTAAATTCAGCCCACATCTAGTTATTGCAGCGTCGGGGTGCATGGAATGTGAACTCAGCAGTTTGGGGTAGCCAGCCTTTCCCTTCAGGAACAATTTGAAATCTTTAAGGATAAGCATTTCTAGACTTTTAGTTTAAGCTCCTAAAATGTAAAACCTATTTTCATCCTTTGCTTTATTCCCCTCCTTCTATTTCTCTCCCTTCCCTTCATTCTCAGCTCAAGCATTCTTTGCAGCTTGCAGGGTTTCGACTTGACCTGACACGGTGAGCCCGTCACTCTGTGGTTGAGTCTGCCCATGGAGCACATCAGCCTGGTCTAGGCAGTGAGAAGGTTGTCCACAGGCCAGACAGGCTTCCTGGGAGACCGGGCACTAGACAGCCTGCTGGGGGCCCTGCCTGGCCTCCCAGCACAAGTGACTCCCATCCTATGGCTTGGTGTTCTCGCCAGCGACTAACACAGAAAAAAAATGGTACAGAAGTAAGATGCTTGTTACAGGAACTGACAACTGGAAATGGCTGAAAATCAAGCCAATGACACATGAATGCAGGGTCAGGTAACCGACAAGGACATGTCCAAGAAGCAGAGTTGATGTCCCTCCATAAAGGGGCACCTAACTTCAGCCAGAAATTCAGTTCTGCATCTGATTTGTTCCAGGGACATTTGAAATGTGTTTTTAACATGAAATTACCCTATCATTAATTATTGGCTACTAATTCCATATTTTAAAGAGATGTAAGCCAGACAAGATGTCTACAGCCCTCATTTGGCCTGGTGACACCATGCTGATGTTTCTTGTCTGCCAAGACACAAGGCTCATAATGGTTGGAAGGTTCCGTCAGCATGGCCATTCATTCATTCATTCATTCATTCATTCATTCATTCAGTGTTGCACTTCTATTCACACAGTGTTGTAACAAATATGGGGGGGTGGTTATTGCTGTAAACAGCACAGGCCTTTCCCTAGAGGCACAACACAAGTGCATGCCCTACTCACAGCCCAAGAGACGCCACTTAAAGGATAACTCTCAGGTCTCCTTTCTGAAGACCTTTCCTGACTCACCCTCCACCATGATCCAAGCCTGAGCAGAGGAAACCCGTCTCTTACCTTCCTACCATAGGCATCTGCACAGGACTCTCTCCTGGCTCACAGCACCCTTATGATCATTTCCATGGTCATCGTTCTCAGGAGGTTCTAAGATCTCTGAGGGCAAAAACCAGTCTTCTGCTTTTATTCTCCCAACACTGTTTCGTGTTCCATTCAGAAAGTGTTTTCCCAGGGCCAGGGAGATAGCTCTGTGGCACAAGTGCCTGCCTGGCAAGTGCAAGGTCATGAGTTCAAACCCCAGTCCCACAAAAAAAAAAGAGTTTTGCCATGTGCATTGGCCCAGTGGTTTTAAAGTGTAGGTTTTCTTATTATTCCAGTGGCATAAGGGCCCCAGACTACAGGCATGATTAGCACTGAAAGGCTAGTTTATTAATCTCACATCCCAAGAGGAATCCTGCATTGGGCTGTGGGGTTAAGAAGATGGAGTCCACCAGAAGCACCAAGCAGGGTTGTCAGGAGTCAGAAAGGCGGGGGACAGAAAAAGAGGGGGAAATTTACTTATGGTCACAATGAAAAGACAAGAGCATGGTGGGGTGGACAAGGGTGGGGTCTGCTGGGGAACTGGGCAGGGGATGGTGGGCATATGAGAGGTGGACAGGAAAGGTGTCATGGTACAGGTTCTGGACTGATTGGTTTGCAATGGAAGGATGAAAGGAGTGCTCACATATGTGGCTGCCACCATTATGGATTAGTCAGCCCTGGCAAGAAGAGTCACGCCTGGTTAGTGGGATCCCAACACATCAAAACCACAGAATGAGCTAGACTTGATGGTACACACCTATAAGCCCAGCCCTGTAGGAGCCTGGGGCAGGAGGCTCACATATTCGAGTCCAGTGTTGGCAACTTAATGACTTGAAAAGAACCTTTCCCAAAATTAAAAAGGATTGGGGTCTTCGAGATAGCTCAAAGGACCAAAGCACCTGATTAGGCAACCTTAGGCATGTGTAGGGACTGTGGTTCAATCTCTGGCACCATATACTGCAACAGCCCCACCCCCAGCACAGGCTGAGTTGGCTACAGAGTCCAGGAGTAGTGAATAACTCCTGTCATCCCAGCACTTGAAAGGCTGAAAACAGGAGGATCTCTGTGAGTCCAAGCTTCATGGTGAGACCCTATAAAAATCGAATACATTAAAAATTTTAAAAGGTAGACTCTTAGCTCAATACAAACACTCTGGTCCAGATAAATAAGATTTATAGACCGTCCACTATACAGAGCTCCCATCACGAAAAGCAGTTCAGAAGCAGGTCCTTACCTTGAGCTAGAGGAGGAAACTGGCTTTGTAGAAAGGTTGGGTACAGCTAAGCCTAGCTCACAGTTCTGAGGCCACAGAATGTGACAGCAGAGGCCAGAGGGTATGGGGCAGGAGAGAGGGGCTGAGGGCAAGACACAGAGGGCATAGACAGAGGGCTTCCTCCTCCGGGGCCTGTATTCTCTGAATAGAGCTAGGCACGACCACAGTTCCATGCTGTGTGGGAAGACTGCTGCAGAGTGTGGCCCCACAGTCACAGAGAAACTGGGCTGCTTCAGGATGCCTACTCCCCTTGGACACAAGGAGGCCAGGCGTCAGCTCTCTCTTCTGGGTGTCTTCACACTGCTCCAATGTGACACCGCCTTCCATGCTCCTTGCAGGCAATAATAGCTGTCCCACACAAGCCAATGTGGCAACGGTTTGGTAGCAGCAGCAGTGGTGGCCAAATGTCCTTCCTTATGTGCACCTCTGCCTCTGGTGCCCACTGGATTTACAAAACCATGACTAGTCCTGACACCTTAGGCACAGGTGTGACTCCAGATCCTTGACTTTTCTTTCTTCCTCTCTCAGCCTACACCAAGCCTCCCCCACCACAGCCAGGGTTACAGCCTCCACTCCAGCTGTCCCTTCATTCTCCCGGTGTCTGGGCATGGGGTCTCCACACAAAGGCAGCTCCTCCAGGAAGGGATGGCCATCGCCTACATGTACTTACCCACCGACAGCAGACTGAACCCGCACCCAGCGGCCCCACAACAGCTTGGTCAACACATCCTTCTCCTTTAGTTCACTGCCTCCAGGGCCTGAGTCACGGGGCCTGGACCTCAGTCTAACATGTGGTACAAGACATCAAAGAATAGAATCCTGGTGCTTTCTTCAGTCTTTGTGGGGTACTTGTGGACAGCAACACAGATGTGAAATCACTGCTGTCTTTTGTCCCTTCAGTTTTGTTAAGACCAGACTGGGAGGTGATGAAACTAGGTACCCTGAGCCTGATTCAAAGACAGACAGACTTGAGGGAATTGGATTGAATTTGGCCCACCTTTTTGCTTTTCAGTGAGAATGAAGATAACATTTTAAAAAATACTCACTATTAGGCATTGGCTGATCAGGAAAACACCCTTTCCGTCTCAGGCCCAGATTGTTCCCACTGTGGGCCCAAGTGGGTGGGGGCAGGGAGGGAGGGCATGGGGCTCCAAGTCCCTGAGCCCTTCATTCTGAGAAAGGGTTCTTTGCTTCAGGGCCTACATTCAAATATAAACTTCTGCATTAGCCAGTCTAGTTTGTTTTCATTTTAATCCATTTTCTAAGCTAATGTAATGTTTTCAATATGATTCCAGAGTGTCTTGGCTCAGGGAAGACTATGATGTCATATTTGAGCTATTCATTATGACTCTAATATGTGAGGAGAAATAGCCAACTCTCCTCTGGCTCAGCATGTGATGGCAGTGTGAACCCTCTCCAGCCAGTTAAGAGTAAATCGAGATGAAAAAGACCTATAATTTCCCCAAATAGGGCTGAAACAGACAGCCCACATAAGCTAGGAGTTGCTTACCTGGAGGCTGTATATGCTTCGAAATTATTTTTAGGCATAGATAACTGCAATCCAATGAAAGTGTCCTACTGACAGCAAAGGGGAAAGAGGCAAGAAATGAGAAAATTGAGTTAGTCTCAGGAATTTTGATTTCTGTATCTATGTTCACAAGCAAAAGAGGAGAGAGAAGAGGGGCCAGAACAGCAAGGAGGCAAGGATCTCTCCTCACAGACTCCTCCCCAAGCCAATCTCTGGAGTCACAGCCCATTAGCCCTGGAAGAAACTGAGGCCAGGGGAGAGGCGGCAGCTTGGCCAGCTCTTGAGTGAGTTCTACAGAACGAGAGCAGGAGGCAAACCTTCTGCTCCAGCAGTCTGTAGTGACCCACTCACCTCCCACTGGGGACTGAGGACTGCAGGGCACAGGGCAGTGTGCAGCAGGGCCTTCCAGCAGAGTGGGTTCTTGGGAACCAGATGGATTTGGCTTTCTCTTCACTATCTACAACCCCAAGAAAAGGTTTTCCTTCCAGAGCAGTGAGAGGGTGGGAAGAGCTGAGTGTTCTTCCCAGGAGCAGTCAGGATCCTGCCATTGCTCAGAGACCAGCAGCCTCCTCCAGGGTCAAGGGCCCATCACGGCTTCCCAGCAAGCCTGACGGATAGAGTGAGATCAAGACGCAGGAGGTCAGGGGCTCTCGAGCTGGATGACCAGTGTGGACAGACAGCTGTCCACAGGGTGGCGGCTGTGGATGGAGCCTGATGGAAATGGTCTTCCACAGGACCCACCCAGGGAGGTTTTGGACACACTGTGTAGTCAACTCCTCACATGTGTGGTAGGAGGAGGGCCCCCGGACCAGCAGCTTCCTGGGAGAGGGAGATGGCAGGCGTGGGATGTGCTACTCACTTTCTTGTTGCCAAATCAACACCTGTTGCTCACGAGTAAAGCGGGAAAAGCTTGCTCTGCTCCTGGCTTCAGAGAGTTTGGTCCATGGCCATCTGGCTCCAAGGCAGAAGTGGCATGGTAGAAGGGCCTGCAGAGGAGGGCTCCAGGCAGCCAGGAAGCAAGGGAATAGATGACGAACCAGCGGAAGAGACGTGCTCTCCTGGGGCACCCTGCAGGGGCTCTCTTCTTCCAACCAGCCCCACTCTGAGCACACATTCAGCCAAGAACTCAGCAATCAGTTCATCTACTGATGCAGCTGGCGCCACCAGGATACAAGGCACCTCCCCAAAGCTTCCCTCTGAACACACCAAACTTTGGGGAGTTGTTTTATGTCAGGATCTGGGGTGGACAGATAAGCCTGCCAACACAGTATTCTCAGATGAGACTCTAGAAAGTGACTTGAAGGGGTGCCCACTGCAACATGCGCAGCTCAGTAATAGGCAGAGAACTTGGGTCCTGCAAAATGGAAAGGGCCCTAGAGATGTCTGCATGGCAGTGTGAAGTTAAACACATCTACTGAACCATTCACTTGAACAGGAGGATCAGTGCAAGTCAGAGCTGTGTAGTGAGACCCTGCACCAAAGAACGAAACAAACAAAAGGATCCAGTGGAAAGCTTCGGGTTACATACATTTTACAACTAAAAAAAAAAAAAAAAAAGTACTAAGAGCTATATTAAAGACATAGCAGCTGGAGCCTAACATTGTACGTGGGGAAACAGAGGCCCAAATTTAGAGTTTACAAATACTACCAAGGTTATCTGTCCAAGGAATCATTCAGAGGTGACTTCCTGAGGTTATTTTTATGGAAATGTCATTGTAAGCAGATAGGGGGAAACCTAGCTTTCCCATTAGCTTCTCAACTTCTCTGGAGATAACATGGGACTATTTGATTTGGAAGGGCCAAAGGGCAGTTTCAGGCCAGTCCTGAATACAGCGCAACCTCTCCCACCCCCATCACAGCTCTGTCCCACTGCCTTCACCCACAGGGGCCCAAGCTCGGGTGGGGCAGTGACCCGTAAATGTCCAGCCTGGAGTCCGCACGGTTTCCACCAAGAAGTGAGATTCACAGTAGAGAAACTGCAATTTCCTTTGCTTGCCGTTCCGCAGATCCCTTTTCAGCGGTCTTGGTAGATGAAGTACAATCGTGGTTTTTATTCAGCTCTGAAGAAAATCAGCAGCAGCTGACTCCCTTGGCCACGCCATGAAGCTGCAGTCCTGAAACGTGAGAAGGAAGCCAGGCCATGGAACCAGGATCGCATCCAGCTGCCTGTGGAGTCTCGGGTTACCTTGCACGCCCCAGTCCTCCTCGGAAACCTCAGGCAGACAGAGCCAGGAAGTGCGGAGCCGCCACTGCCAAGAGCCCGTGCTCGCTACACCCAGGGGCCTCAGAAGCTCTGCTGTGGGGTGGGGGTGGGGCTGCTGTGGAGGCAGCAGGGACCAAAACTGGGAAAAAAGCAGCACATGAAAAAAAAAAAAAAAAAAAAAGGGAGGACATCAGACTTTCATAAGCAAGAACAAATTTCTAACGTCCCTTATGGATGAGGTACAATCTTTACTTTTAGAAACATACTTATGGCCCTATGGCCCTCATCTCATTTGATTCTCACCATGTGAAATGACATTGGTCACGGCAGTAGCAAGAGCAGGAGCTACTCCATGGCCAGAGAACTTAAAAAGGTGACCCCATGTCACATGTGTATGACCCTGTCAGGCTAGAAAAGGCTTCAGTCTGATTCCTGGATGTGTCAGATTATAGGGATCCAGGACCTGACTTCTCTATGCTATTGATTAGATACTACTGACCTATTGTTTGATTTCATCTGATCTGGGGCAATACTGGCAATAGAACCCTGGACCTTCACACTGAGCTCTGCCTCAGCTTTCTTCTATTTTTTATTTTGAAACCATGTCTTTATTTTATTTTGAGCTCACAACATAGCTGAAACTGCTCAAATTTGAGGTCCTCCTACCTTAGCATCTCAGAGTGATAAAATGACAGGCATGCACTGCCAGGCAATCATAAAGATGACATTCAAGTGCCACAAGTGCTACAGAGAAAAAGTTACCCAAGGCCAGGGGCAAGCAGCAGTGCCATCCTTCTGTGGCTCCCCAGCACATAGGGGAAGTCCTGCAGGAGGAAGGGTCCCAGCCACATGGGTGGGGGCTACTGGGGTGCACTCCACAAGGGAACAGGAAGCATAGATCCTCTGCCACAGAAGAATCCACTCGGGTTAATTATAAACAGCTCTATTATTAGTGTGTATTACTCTGTGCAAAAACCCAACAGAAATTCATAAGGAAAAGCAGCAGCATGGCTTTTGGCTATTCCCATATTAATTTTCAGAGCCAGCACAACTAGCAAACGCCTTCCAGGGAAAAATATGCCTGCAGCATATACAGTGCTAGCCCTGGCCCTGGGTGCTGTTAGCTGCCACCCACGTCCAGCCTCACCAAGGTGTCAAAGCCTTAGCTCAGACCTGGGAGCATGTGTGAGGCCCCAGTGCAGTGGCCTACAGGATGCCTAGTAGCCTCAGCATAAAAAGTGTGCAGGTGTGTGCTCAGCACACACATGCACACACACACACACACACACATGGCTTAGGCAGAAGGACACAAAGGTGAACCCCTGTTTCCTTTGCCAGAATGAGGGTAGAACTAAGAATGGGAAGAGTGAAGCAATTTGAAAGAGATCTAGGCAGGGCCTGTGCCTTAGCCTGCCTGCTTTCCCATCACTGAAACAAAATACTCAACACCTGCAGCTTAAGGCAGGAAGCACTATTTTGCCCTGTGTGCCAGTTCATGCTCAGCCAGCTCTAAGGAAGAAGCAGCATGGCAGAGGGCCGTGGCCGAGGAGCAGCTACTTGTGCCATGGCAGTCAGGATGCAGAGTATGCAAGGAGGAGCCAGGAAGGGAGATACAGCCTTCAGGTCACATTCCCAGGGACCTGTGTCTTCCTACCAGACCCCACCTCCTAATAGCAAGTCAGCTAAAATACCTCAGAATACAATCACCTTTCAAAAACTCTACTTTCTGAGTGCTTTGGGGAGATTTCCAGATATAAACTATAACAATGTTCAGCACTCAGGGTAGGCTGTGCTGAGGTAGGAGCTCTTCCCAGCTTAGGGTGCCCTACTCTCTGGCCTTGCATCCCACATGCCCTCTTTCTTGGGCTGGTATCTCCCACTGCCCACTGCCAGCTGCTTTTCTCCACAAATGTTCCACATTCCTGTCATCTCCAACTTCCTGGGATCTCCACTGCATCTTCAGCGTTACTCTCACAGCTTCAGGTATAGTCCTCTTGGGACACATCGCCTGGCCTCCCAGGATTTCTTCTGAAATGTGCATGGAAGACTCTTGCATCCTTCTGTCCTGCAAAATTAACACCACAGGGATGAGGCTAAGGTCTCACACCAGCTGAAACAGTAGATACACCAGCCTACTAAATACCTGGGTTCAGGTGCTGTGACCTCTGAATACTTGGATGGCTGAACTTGAGGAAACACTTCCCCAGTCCTATGCAGCTTTCAGTGATGAAGACATGCTAGAGTTCTTTTCTCAAAGCAAATTCATTAAAGCCTACTGTCTCTGTCACTTTTCTCTCATCACTGGAACAAAAATACCAGACATCCAAAATTAAGGAAGGAAAGGTTTATTTAGCTCAGTTTGTGGAGGTTTCAGTCCATAATCAGCTGGCTCCAGGAGAGAGTGGCACGTGGCAGAGGGCAGCAGTTCATGGCGGTGGAAAACAGCAAAATGGCACTAGCAAAAGGGAAGAGTTGCTGCCGCAGCAGCAGCAGAGGCAGAGGCAGAGAGCAAGCCTTCCTCAAGTTCAGCCATCCAGGGATTCAGAGGCCACAGCACCCACATGCTGTGGAAGGCAGAGACCCCTTCCTTATACTGCACCCAGCTTACTGCCCCACGCTGTGTGTGGCACTCGCCAATAATCCCAACACTACTCACACCCATAATCTCAGCATTAGATTAGGAATGAATCACTGCCTCTGCCCCATGACAGCATTTGGCTTTGGGAGGACAACTAGATACAAACCACAACACTTACTTTTCTATTCCCTTGAGCCTACAAAAGATGACATCTGGCTAATTCCTGAGATGTTTTCCACCATCTTTTCTAATATCCTAATTTTTTTTTTTTTTTTTTTTTTTTTTGTCTTTTGAGACAAGGTCTCACTATGAGGTTCAGGCTGGCCTTGAGTTCACTTTATAGCCCATGCTGATTTTGAATTCCCAACAATCCTTCTGTCTCAGCCTCTGGGTGCTGGGATTCCAGGTGTGCACCACCATATCGAGACTGACTTCTTTCTAATGCAAATGTTTTCAGCAACCACATTCTCTATTGCCCAACTTTTGCAGTACTCCAGGCACACCATGCCAGTTGCCAAAACTGGGTGGGGTGGCGCATGCTTGTAGTGCCAGCACTGGGGAGGCTGAATCAGGAGCAACACTACAAGTCCATGCTGCATAGACAGTCCCTATGCCAATTATTTATTTTCTAATTAAGAAAAAACACCGCACCATTTCAGATCTCATCTCAGTGATCTATCTTTTCACTCCAGGGGTCCAACACTGCACATGTAAGAGTGTAGGAGACATTTAAGACCTAAACAGTAACAGGTTGTTTTCCTCTAATTCTATCTTAGCATTAAGCCTCCAGAGAGCAAAGCGTCATGATAAAGGTTGCTGATAAGGTATTACCATAACTACACTTTAAGGAAGGTGAAAACCATTTTGCAATGAATATCATTAAGAAAAGAAAGTACTTACAATTAAATTATGATATGCCTTCAACTGTAAGAGGCAGTCCAGTTTGAGAAATGTTAAACTGCAGAGAAAACTACTTAGAAATAATATAATTAACATATTATATTATTTATGTCCATTTGATGGATGAAAGAGAAACAGGGTGCTTAAAGAGGTTAACGGATTTGTCCAAGGTCTCCTAGTTAATAGGAACCCCAAGCACAAATCCAGGTATACCAAACTCAAAAATCAAGAGTTTTCCTACCAAATAATACTTGTATGTCCCACCCACTGAGTTCAAGCTTTTTGAAAACAGAACCTAACAGATACCTTAGGATAGTATGTCCAGTGGGCCGGGATTCTCGAAGGACAGACCTATTGATGATTAAAAGCAAATGCCTTTCCCTTATGACAGCTGCTCTGTGCATGCAAATGATTAGCAATGTCCTCTACTGCTGCCTGCTAGATAACTGTAGTGAGCCCCCAAACAATGTGCCCAGACTGTGTCAAAAGTTCTGTAGGGTAATGTTGAAAGTGAAATAGTTCGCCATTGGGAGCTGCCATTAGACTCTCACCATTGTTGACCCTTTTTGACTTAGCAAATTCAAAATATCTCCTTAGTTCTCCATGTTAACTTTCAGAAGGCTGTGTTGCTTTTGTTCACATAACAGGAAAGAGAAAAGGAGGCACAGATTACAACTGTGCAGTGAGCCCATGATGGTTGTGTTTTCCAACTAGAAGAGGAGGCTCCCCTCTCTTCCTGTGAGACCTTGCACCTGCACAATGTCACCTGTTAAACCTGCTGCACACAGGCTGCAAATATCCCAAAGGGGAGGAGCCAAGGTAAGGTGACAGCTGCACGCTAGCAGCCTCTCACAGTAACCTCACTTCCGTTCTTTGGACATAATCTCCCCAATTGCAGTTAAGCACATGTAACCCAGTTTCCAAAGATAAAGAGTTCTACAAAGAGCACTCTTGGTTGGTGTAGATTTGAGTTTGAACACGTTTCCCGGTTTCTCTTTCTACCTCTGTAACTCACCTAGCTAAAACAGAGGCTGGAGCTAAATTAAAAGCAAAAGCTAATGGCTGGATTCAGATTCTGGGAATGAATTCTCTTAGAATGGCATCCAAGATATCAGCTGAGTTCTCATTTACTCTTTTCCAACCAAATCCTGAAGCATTTAGGAGTAAGTCTAAATAGTCTTTGTATAATTGTGGTGATTATTAGTTTGTATTGTTGTTCTTGATAACTGCCTGGAGCCACACAATGTCATACTGTAACCTCACAGTAAGACTAAACTAGCCCACTAGATCCTGAAGGGAAGCTAAAGCCAAAAGAGTGGAACTCGGCCCTGGTTTACAAGCATTGTATTTTCCCCTGGCTATGCAAATTACCCTGCAAAATTAGAAAAAGAGTCAGCTGAGGTCTGAGAAACTAACGAAATAAATATGTAGTCATTGGAGGAGAGTTCCTATTAAATAGAAGATAATAAATTCTTGAGCCATTTTTTCCTTCATTCCTTTAATCCATTTATTTATTATTCATTAGAAAATACAAAGTCCCTTATCCAGACCAGACACAGCACAAGAGACAGGTCCTTGGGACGCCTGTGCCAAGCTGGAGACGTGGCATCCCTGGGATGTGAAAAGTGTATGCAGCATGAGCCGTAAGAGGAATGAATCTGATCCAGAGGCAGCGGGGCAGAAGGGCAGGACCCTTCCCAGAGGGAGGGACCTTGAGGTAGAAACTGGGAGGCGGAGCAATCTCTTCCAACCTAGCTAAAGAGGAGAGGGAAGGGGTTCCAGGAAGACAGAACTCCGGACCATGGCACACACAGCCTGCCAGAGCCTGGGCACCTCCAGATGTGACCCTCCCTTTCAAATACAGGAAATCCAAGGTCCCCCCAGACATATATTGATTGCTCACAGCTCCATGATGTGGGAAGTCCAAGATGAAGGTGGCAGCAGCAGTCTGGGGAGGACACTCTTCCTGTCTGGAAGGTGGCTTCTTGCTGTAGCCTTACATGGTACAGAACAGAGGACAAGAAGCATAGTCCCTGTGCTGCTGCGGGAGCACAAGTCTCCTCCAGGAAGGAGTCATCCTCATGGCACGATCACCTCCCAATCACCTTCCACACAGAAACTTTGGCAGGACACAGACACGCAGTCTATAACCAAGAGGAGCCTGACTGCCAGTGACTACGGAACCAAGGCAGCCACTTGGGAAAGCAGTGTGATGACTTGCTACAAAAAGCAACATACAAGCTAGCATTTGTATTTGTCGGTATTTAACCAAAGATATTGAAAGCTTATATCCAAGTAAAACCTGCACATAGATGTTTGTAACAGCTTTATTAATACCAGCACAATCAACCCACATGCTTTACAGTAGGTGAGTGGATAAATAAATGGTAGTACATCCAGAGGGTCGAATATTACACAGGATTGAAAAGAAATGGATTATGAAAAGACATGTAGGATGCTTAAAAGCACATTAAGCAAAGAGCCTGTCTGGAAAGGCAGCATTGCATCTAATCCCCACTCTGTGACAGGCTGGAAAAGGCAATATGCAGAGATGGAAAAGGATCAGTGGCTCCAGGGCTGGGGTACTGGAGAGGTGAACAGGCAGAGCGCAGAAGGCTCTAAGACAGAGTTTGCATGATTTGCACCAGCGGGTGCATGTCCCCAGATGCTCATCCGAAGCGAAATGTACAATAAGAATGACCCCCGAGGGCCACTGTGGATCTAGGGTGACAAGGATGTGTACCTCTCTGGCCAGGACTTTGACAGTGGGGAGGGTCTGTGGGGACAGGTGTTGCTGCAGGAGGTACGTGGGAACTCTAGCCTTCTGCACAGTTTGCTCACATCCTGAAAAGGCTCTTTAAAAATGTAGTCTATTAAAATTGTAAACATATAAAAGAGGCACGAAGGTGAGTGGAGGCCAATGCCAAGGAAGTGCACCAGGCACATACTCCCTAGAGGAAGTGAACTTCTGGAACAAGGAGTGCCCCCCCCCCCCCCCGCAGCAGCCAGGAGCGGCCTGGCGCAGTGCTCCAGCCCTCAGCAGGTGGTGTGTAGCTCTTCTTCCTGGCACCGCTGCCGGGGCTGTCGTCCCGGCAATGTTCTCATCTCATGGGGTTCCTGCATGGGAGAAATGCAGCCGCCTTCCATCTCAGCCTCTCCCTCCACAGACCACCTCCTGCAGACGGCACTGCCCCTCTGGCGACAGGAGGCTGTGGGAAAAAGTAGTCCCCGCAGCAGCCGTGAGCCTTGCTATGAAAAAAGAGAAAATGGCTTTCTGAGGACAGGTGACAGCTTCTGCGCCAAAGGGGACTTCTATTCTACAAACTAAGTGGTGAGAGCTGTCTGCTCTCTGCTCCCCAGTGGTCTCCAGGTCTCAGCTAACCCCAGAGGTACTGCAGAGAGCGAGACTCTGGACACACATTTGCACATACACAGGGACACCTGACCCTCCTGCAGGAGCCCTGAAGCTGGCCCCTAGGGCTATGTCCACCCAGACTGGCCAGGTAACTGTGCCAGGGAATGGAGACTCAGGCTACAACAGAAGAAGCAGCCCTGGAGATCTCAGGGCCCATCGGCTCCTGTCTGGAAGGGCAGAGTGATCTCGCAAGATGACAGGAGCTGGTGCAGGTGCAGGAATCCATCTGCAGCTCCCAGGGGACACAGCGGTTGATAACTACTAATAACCAAAGCCCTGCTCTTCACTGTTTTTATTATACTTCTCTGAATATTTTATTATATAAAATTATTTTTAAAAGAAACCACATGTCCCCACATAGATGGAAACCACTATTGTTTGTCTTACGTGAAAAGGAAACCAGAAAAATAGGTAACCCTGAAAATGAAAAGGTGCTCATTGTCATGCGACCTAAAATCATCTCACTTGCCATCCAGGCAGCATGGGGAGGAAACAGTGCCCTGAACCACAGTAAGGACAGCCTGGCTTTCAGAAAGCCCAGTGTCCAGGCTTTCTGTTTAAGACAGAAACCAGTATTTCAGTAAAGTCCACCTGAGGATTCACAAAGCAAAGCAGAGGGCTGAGTTTACCTGGGCTGTCATGAGAAGACCCTGAGCCCGAGTAGCAGTGCTACCGTGGGACTTACAGGCCATCACACAGCTGGAAAGGGGAGGGTGCCTGCTCCCGACATCTGGGCAGGGACAGTGTTCTCAGTAGGATGAGGGATCATAGTTTCCAGTTCAGAACTGGAGACTCCGGGTCCCAGCACAAGACCCGGTCCTGGGGGTCGTCATGGGCTCCATCTCCATTGGTTGAGAAGAAGCAAGAGTCACACAGTGAGGGCAAAGCTCTACTGAAGTTACAGTGGGCCGCAGCCTTCTCTTAGGAAACCAGCTGTGTTCAGGGCAAGTATCCTGACGAATGTTGTCTGGAGCTGAAGATGACTAAAGGGCCCAAGTGGACCCCACCTGCCTGGGGGGACACATTTGGTGAGCCAGAGAAGGAGCAAGGAAGGAAGGAAGGAAGGAAAGAAGGAAGGAAGGAAGGAATGGAGGAAGCAAGTAGAGTCAGAGAAAAAGGTTCAGTAGGGCTAGAGGAAGGGCTCCCCTAGTCCCCGGAGCAGCCACGGGCCCCGGGCCTGCACCTGGCCCCTGCTGCCCACAGTGGGGCATCCTCTCGGTCCTTAGGCCCCAGAGCCACCTCCTAGAAGTGGGCAACAGAGAGCTTTCAGGGCAGCTATCCCCATGGTCTCAATTCTGACGTTACTTCTAGCACCCTGGGGGACTGGTGTCCACCCTGCTGCAGAGAGCATGTGGTGCCCAAGATTCCCATTCCAACAGAACTGCGCACTGGGCATCTTCCTTTCTTTTCTTTCATTTATTTTATTTTAAAGAGACTAAAAGTTAAGGAGAACCAAAAAAAAACAATACAGAATTTCAAAACAAGGTAACAGAAAATCAGCAATGGTTTTCATATTACATAGTGTTACCTTCAAAGCAGTTGTTTAGATTACCAGACATAAGCATGTAAAATGGGTAAAAGAAAAGCATTAACAATTCCTCACAATAAAGCAATAGAAATTAGCATTACGATTGCCTTAGCTATCTTGCGTGTATGTGTATAATACTTTCCTTTGTTCTTTCTTTTCTTCCTTTCTTAGCAGTTTCTTTCCCTTTCAGAGTGTCTGTTGGGGAGACAATACGATATGTGCGCATGTGAGCCTGATTGACTTCATTTGTACCTCTGGTCTCTAGTTGCATCCATTTACCTATAAAAGCCTTGAGTTTATCTTTCTTTATAGCCAAGTAATACTCCAGTAGCTAAAAATACCACATCTGTCTTATCCATGCCTCGGGATAAGATAAGCCATCCGTGATGGGCTCTTGGGTTGGTTCCAAGATTTAGCAATGACGAACTGCGCTGTTAGGAATGTGGGTGCACACATACCCCTGTGGTGTGCTCTCTGGCCTCCTCCTCTGTTCATCAAGCTCTGTCTCCACCTCAGCTTCCTCA
Organism: Myocastor coypus; assembly: GCA_004027025.1. NCBI lineage: Eukaryota > Metazoa > Chordata > Mammalia > Rodentia > Myocastoridae > Myocastor > Myocastor coypus. Next base: position 146,703 of record PVJA010000187.1, read on the forward strand.
TCTATGAAATGCTAACCTTGTGAGGTTGTTGTGCTGATTAAATGCGTTTAACCTAAGGGATGTGCTTGATACAGCCAAACATCCCAAGTCTGACAATGCAATCCAAAACATTCTGACAGCAGCAGTGCTTTGAAACTCCCAACTTTCAGAGTGCCAGAACTCACCCTGAGGGCAAGGGTGCTCCCCCTCAAGCCCCGCTGCATGCTGTCTCCTGCCCTTGGCTCCTGACCCTGCTGGCACCGGCTACACTCAGTCCAAGGGACCCCAGGGGAAACCGGGCAGAGGGAGGAGAGTGAGGTTCAAGGACGAATGCCCCGGCCCACTGTGGTGGCCAAGGGCTGGCCTGTCCCTCTCCTGAAAGTCACAGCCCCTGCCAGGCTGCCCCTACTGCCCAAATCCAGATTCCAGCAACTGCCCCTTCCCTTCTGCGCTGTGTCCTTTAGGGCCTTCCCCTGCCCAGCCTGGCCCTTCACGCAGTCTCCTGATCAGGCTTCTCGCAGTACTCAGTGGCAGCATTGCTTGGCTTTTGACCAAATCAATGACTAAAAAGCCCCGTCCTGGGTCTCTCTGTCATCTCCTGGAGATGCGACAACCTCACACTCCTAGGCTAAAAGTCAAGACTGGCTGGGCATTCCTGCCTGTCTCGTTGCTGCACAAGGTGTCCCCAAGGCCACTCCTTCTTTAGCCTGCAGCCATTGTGTCATAGCTCAAAACTCCTTTCCCACTTGATCACGGTCTGGTCTGTAGAGCCGGGTGGGGGCACAATTCATACAAAGATTTGTCTAGAAAGCAAGTCTGCTTGAGGCCCACATGCATCCTACTGCTGTAAATAATTCCATAGAGCCCTGCCTTGTCCGTTGCCTGTGTGCACACCAAGGTGACAGGCTTGCTGTTATCTTCTGCCACGTGACTCAGCATCAAAGAGGAACCATTTCCCACTTTCCCTGGCCTAGGCAAATCTGATTTCCAACACTAGGCCAGAAAACAACAGAGGCAGCAACATCACAGATAAATTCTTCTTCGCTCTGTCTACAAGAGAAAAATAACAAACCTAAAACAGAAAAAAAATTTGCATCCTACCAACAAACAACAGCAACCTAATTCTCTGGAGAAAACAAGGGACCGTTGCCATGAAGCAGCATGGCACATGGTCCCATAATTTTTCGTGCAGTGAAGGTTCATTTTGTGATCATGTTAAAACAATGCCTACCCTAAATGAACAATGGAAACAGAGAAAATCAACTCCAGAAACTGACTTCTATGCAAGCCAGGCAGCGGGCCCTGCAGAGGGCAGGTGGGGGCAGCTGAGGCTCCGGCAGGACCCCGCAGCCCTGTCCAGTGCACCGGCAGCCACCTGAGCCACTTTGTTCTCCGGGAACCAACACTGTCCAGCGTTTTAATTCCCCAGGACTGAGAATCTGTCGCTCACTGGAGAGCCTTGCATAATTTCTTATTTAGAGAAGGTTTAAAGAGATTTGTGCTGGAGTATTTAATCCAAAGCCTTGGAACTATCTCAGCAGTGGGTACAGATTAGGAAACAGTTGACTTCACACATCGATTTTCAAAGTAGAAAAGGGTTATATTTTAAAAATGGAAGGGAGCTCCAGGAGTGACAGCATGCCACCCCAGTTGTGCGAAGCAGAGCTCTGCTTCCCAGCCTTCGGGAGCTCCTGTCCCAGTGGCAAGCTAGAGTCCTGCACAGTGGCTGGCACTCAGAGCACCTTCACAAAACAAGCCCCAGGCCTGATGGCGTTCAAGGAAATCCCCTCTCCTCTCCCCTCTCCTTCTCCCCTCTCCTTCTCTTCCTCTTCCCCAGCCCCATGGTGTTTTCTGTTCTGTTTCACTAGATTTTGAGAGTAGGAATACTTGCACTTGGCAGAGAGCCCACCGCTGTAAAATCCAAGAAAGATTATTTATTTATAAGAATTCTGCAGTTAGGGTAACTTCAATAGAATGTTTCAATTTAAAGTAAGCAAGGAACACTGGGTAATCCATCACCAATTTATATTTCCATGGAGAGAGCAGCATTTGTCACTTTCAGCAAATAGTCACACACTTGCTCTCAGTGTTTGCCAAGTCAAACACCAGCCAGGGACGAAGTGAATGCATAAATCAGGTCTGGAGACTTTGGAGACAGGATGCAGAGTTGTAGAAGATGTCCACTGTCCTTAGGGAGACAGTGAACCTGAGACTCAGAAGTACAAGCACGGGTTCTTTATGCTTACTGCTAGTCTCAGACAAAAGCAATTGATCTCCGAGAAGTACTCTATAAGATGTAGTATACAAGACCAAGAATACCCAAGTGCAGGGAAAAAAAGGCAAAAGCAGCATGGCAGACTTGTCACTGCACACTAGGGGGCTGGAGTATTCTCTCAGAGGCAATTTCTTGCTCCTTTCTGTTGCAGGCGAAGAACTGAGTCAAAGAAACATAAATGGTGGCAAGGTTCATATTTATTAAAGGTTGGAAGAAAACAGAAAGGTAGGGGCAAAACAACCTCTGAGAGAAGAAAAACAGGCAGGAAAAATAAGCATAAAAATACAGCCAACGGTGTAGGGTGGGCTTTCATACACAGCCATGATAGTGAGGACACAATCGTGACTACTCTTCTGTATATTTTTCACTCTGACATCGTGTCTAGATTGTCCAGTTTAAAAAACAAAAACAAAAACAAACAAACAGAATCCTGTTCAAGCTCTCTTGAGAAGTGCACATATAGGGTTTTGACTTTTTTTTTTTTTTTTTTTTTTTTTTTTTGTTCAGGGTCTCACTACTGACTCGTAGTGATCCTCCTGCTTCTACCTCCCTCCCAAGTTCTGGGATTACAGGCTTGTGCCGCCATGCCCGGACTCCATCACCAGCTCAGCGCATGAGAGCGAGAGCCGGCTGGCGCGGCAGGCGCAATCAGGAACCAAAAACCCTGATCCTGCGCTTCCCTAAGCAAGTGCTTAATCCACTGAGCTATACCACCAGCCCTACACACGCAGGGTTTTGAGAACGTTCCACACGCATTCTGGGATCCTGTCCCGCCTCCTTTGCCCAGCTAGTTTTAGCCACACCCTGTCTTCCTGTGGCAGAAGGGCATAGTGGAGCAAAGCTGCTTATAGCAAGGTGGTCAAGATGCAGAGAGCAGAGGAAGAGCTGGAGCGGAAGGGTCTAGAGCCAGAGATGGTCTCAAAGGTCTGGTCCCCATGACTCCCCCCAGGCACACCCAGGAGTGCGCTTTGCTAATCTCCTGGGTGACTCTCAAGCCAGTCAGTTGATGACCAAGATTAACCCTCACAGTCAAAAGAAGAGTAACGTCAGAGTGGCAGGGCTAGAGAGAAATCCGTATCATAGGGGGTTGACCAGGTTCCCCACCTGAAGGTGCACCGCGTGAGCAAAGAAGAATAGAACAGCACTAAGATGAGAAAGGAGACCCAAGGAGCGACATGAAGCTGGTACAAGAGGACAAGCTCTGGGCGCTGGGTTGGGACCCAGTGGGTGAGAATCTGGTGGAGAAATCTCACACTCTCGGAGTCCCCGCTGGGGATGCCAGGGAGCTCAGTCTCTCCATGAAGGGCTACGACTTCCACTTTCTCTTTCTATTTATTTATTTGTTTATTTGTTTGTTTGTTTTTTAGGGAAGGGTCTATAGGGTGTTCACAGTCTCACTACTAGATCAGACTTGTAGTGATCCACCTGTTTACAGCCTCCTAAGAGCTGGGATTACTGGTGCACGCCACTACGCCCAGTCTCAATTGCCATTTCAGTGTGCTTCGGGGGCAGGGCCAGGATGGCAGCCCCAGGGATCCAACCGCAGGCCCCTGCGCCTGCTTGCAGGCTCTGTAATCTGCTGTGCTATTTGGCTGGCCCTACTTCCGGTTTCTAAGTACTGCTCTCCATGCTGTCCACCTTAACTCCATGTCATGTCACTGCAGAGGCTCAGCTCAAAAAGGGGTGGATCCCAGCCAACTACCAGCAACAGTGGGAGAAACGCCAAGACACAGCCCAGGTCTACATGCAACCTGGCACTGGGCAGAATGCATCCAACGCCCACAGGAATAATCCCGCCATGATTTCTGTTTTCTGTACGTCCTAAACATCAACATGATACATAGGGAAAGAAATAACAAGATTAAAAATATTACGAGCAAAAGATAAATTTTTAAAAAGACCCTCAGGAAGCATTTTTAAAAGGGGATTGGTACTTGAGGGTAAAAAGAGAAAAATTTGCTCATGACTGGGGGTACCCAGCAGCAAGGTACTCAACAAGTATTCCAGGAAGTGCAAAATAGGTATCAACAGATTGTAGATTCATCAGGCTTCCTTCTACCCTGACACTGTAGATGTCTGGAAGAAGCAGACAAGCCAAGACTCCCGTTTAATCAAACATGAGAGTAAGTGGCAGATTTTCTGAGCAGACAGAGAGATACAAATTAATAATAATTTGAGCATAAAGACACCTTCAGGAGACCAGGGGAAGAAGAAAGGGGCTTCCAACGTAAGCATCAGCTTCTGATGAGATAAGGAAGAACTAATGGAAGGGACAGCTTGTCTTCAGTATTTTAGTATTTTGTATGTAGAAAGCAACCACAGAATCTCAGGGATATAGGAAAGCAGGTATATATTTCGCTCTCCATCTGTGGGATCTACCGAGCCCCAAAAGAAATCCTGCTCTCTGCTGTGGCAGTGGCAGTCCTGGTAAGCCCCCTCATGTACCTGTCGTCTGGTTGATGCCCACCTGGCTTGCCGTGGGGTCGACTGGATGTCACTCTGCCGCGTGTGCCTCTGATCCTCGCTGTGGCACCAGGGGGCAAACCCAGGCATATTCTCCCTAACACAGAAGCAGAGATGTCGACAAGCAGCCATGGTTGCATCCATGTGTGTCACACTTTGGGAGGACCCAAGCTACTGCATTCCACCAGTTCACAAGAGTGACAACAAGGACAGCACTTAAGGGCGACATGGAGCCATCTCTGGAGCGGCAGGACGGAAGCAAAAGCACTGGAAGAGCAGTGTGCTAGCTGCCCTCCAGACACTATGGAGAATCAAAGGAAAGATGCAAAGGACCAGAAGAACGTGATGGCTGTGTCAACTGTCATTTTCATCACAGGAGCCACATGGTCCCCAATTTTTCCTTCAAGGCAGCAGCAGACTCAAGTCCCCATGCACATGCTTGGATTTGGTTGTTTTCCACATCGGAGGTCACATCACTCACTTGCACACGAGCTTTAACCATAGTCTTACTGCAGTCAAGCAGACCCTGGAAGCCAGCCTCCCTCCCACAACGCACACCTCCACATCCTGGGGCTCCCCACACACCTGTCTGAATGATTGGCCCATTTCCCAGAAATGATTATTCTTTGAGTGCTGACTGTGGATATTTTGTTTTTAAAAAATTAACCAAAGATCAAATATGAGGAGACCTAAATAAGGACTTGGATCAAGGCAAGCCACGTTTGGTGCTAGAGAAACACTCTGCCAGACTTGCACAGCTCTAAGTAAACCCTTAACTGGGATAAGGTACAGAAGCCAGAAAGACAAACAACAGTTCCTTACTCAAAATGAACCCAAACACTCTATGAGAACAAGTCCATTGCCAGTAGCTACAAAAATATATATATACTGGGAATAAATCTAACCAAAAAAGTAAAAATTTCTACAGTGAAAATTACAACCCTGATGAAAACAACTAAAAAGAGCACAAAAGCAATGTAAAGATCTCTCAAATCCATGGACCAACAGAACTAACTTTGTTCCAATTTCCATACCACCCAAATCAATTTACATAATCCATGTAAAATCTATGGATTTCTAATTAAATCCATAAACTGATGACAGTTCTTCACAGAACTAGAAAAAGTCCAAAATGAGTATGACAGAGCAAAAGCCACTAAACAGCCAAAATAATCACTAAGAAAAAAAAAAGAGAAAAGATGGTGGTATGACAATTCAAAATATACAACAAAGCAATAGTAATGAAAATGGAATAGTCTCATCCTGAAAACAAACACACAAAGCAGTAGAACAGAAGGGAGTGCCTGAAAATAATTCCTTGTATGTGCAGCCGATTCTTGACAGCAGCATCAAAAATGTACCTTTGTCATAATTACCTTTTCTCCACAAGCAGACTCAGGGGTCAGGAGTTTGATTCCCAGCCTGCCATGCTGGCCGTGCCCCTGGGGTGCCCTGAGACTAGGCGTAACGGCACACGCCTGTGATCCCAGCTCTTGGGAGGCTGTGAACAGGTGGATCACTATGAGTCTGATCTAGCAGTGAGACCCTGAACACCCTGCAGCCCCTTCCAGCACCGAAAGTTAAAGGAGGAAAGGCTTAAATCCGTTCACGCTCTGTAGGGATGTCAGTTTGCAATACCCCGGATCCAAAGCAGCATGACATGGTGGAGGAGCATGAAAGAGGAGAAACAGTGCACGGTGGGCAGAAGCAAGAAGACGCCGAAGCAGTGCGGTTGTGAGGAAGCAGGCCATAAGCAGCCACGACATCCACCTTTCTATCCCTATATATTAGGGAAGGGTCTGCAGGGTCTCACTACTAGATCAGACTCATGGTGATCCACCTGTTTACAGCCTCCCAAGAGCTGGGATTACAGGCATGTGCCATCACGCCCAGTCTCAATTGCCATCTAAGTGCACCCTGGGGTGGGACCAGCACAGCAGGCCCAGGGATCAAACCCCTCGCCCCTGTACCTGCTTGCAGATACTTTAATCTGCTGAGCTATTTGACCATCCCTTTGCCCCTTATGTTCTACCCAGGCTACACATGCCTATGACAGGTGGCACTCACCCCAGGGAGGGCCTACCCATTATGCGCTCCTAGGACTATGCCAAACTAATCCATGGAACAAGTTAACCACACACCCTTGATCCCAGTATCACACACTTAGTCACAGCATCACACACTCTAGATCCAGGCAATACTGAAAAACTCCATGCATTAGGCTTCGGCAGGACATCTAGCTATGAGCCATAATGACACTGAAATAAAAACAGATTCTTCTGTAAGTGATGTGGGGGAAGAGTTATTCCCATTATAGAAAGTCAACACTTGACCTCTATGTCTTACCCCAGGCAAAAATCAGCTCAAAGTGAATCAAATACAAAAGCGCAGGACCAAAGAGAACATAAGGAAGCACTTTGAGACATCAATAGAGGTACCAGCTTTCTGGATAAAAACCTAAAAGCACAGAAAACTAAACTACAAAGAAGTAATTTGGGTTACGTCACTCTAAGAAGCTTCTGGGCAAGGGAAACGGTCATGAGCAAAGACACAGCCTACAATGGCAAAGTCTGGGGAAAAGTAAATGATATGCATGGCAAAGGATTAAAATCTAGAATATAATAAGCTTGGAAGCTTACTGGACTCTTCAACATAGCTAAACAGAGGAGTAGCCACACTGGATGTGCTCAGGGAAAATAGTCTAAAAATACAAATAATTGGATGGAAGGAAGGGTCATATATCCTGTGGGCGGAAGTCAATCTCTTATAAAAGACTTCCAGATCAAGACAAACAGAGGGCCTGGGAGATAGCTTGGCAGTCTAAGCACCTGCCTGGCAAGCACAGGGACCAGGGTTCCCTCCCCAGTACTGTATGCAGTGCTGGACCTGTGTGTGTGTGCCACTGAAACTCGCTGTGGTGGCACATGCCTGTAATCCCAGTGCTGGAGAGGCTGTGACAGGAGGATCACTATGAGCCTGAGATGCGTAGTGAGACCCCGGTACCAAATAAATAAATAAATAAATAATTCTTAAACAAAACAAACAAAAAACCCAGAGACATAGGACTTCATAAAATGGTGAAGCAGTGCACAGGACAGTCTGTGGGACCTCTACCTCCACATAGAGCAGGAACTACCATTCTGGAAGCTCCCAAAAACCTGATGGACTGCGACAGCATGATAAACTCAAGCCATATGGGATGAATTCGGGATATAAGGCCTCTCACCACTATTGCCCTCCTCTGACAGAGGACATTGTAGCCTGGCAACAAATTTCACCGCCACATGAGCAAGCGGCCAGAAAGCTGCTCTCTGCCTGAGAGACTACCGGGGTTGGGATTTTTTGTTTGTTTTCTCTGTTTTTGTTGCATGCAACACTGGTTAACTGGACCCACTGGTGACAACATCAAGGGCTCCATCAATGTCAGTGCAGGCAGTGAGTGCAACAGCACCACCGCTGCTGCTTAGTGGCATGAGATAGGGACAGGTGACTTCAGCAGCCTGGGACTGTGGCCGGGCAATGAGTAGGAAATCAGCACTCGGCTCCCAGGGTCAAGAGATGAAAGACTCACAGCACAGCACAGCAGAGGGGGCTGTAGGGGAAGCTAAGGGCCCAGCCGTGCACAGGGCTGCAGCACCACTGTCTCTGTCTCTGTGTCTGTAGAGGAATGCAGCAAGAAGAGTGGCACTGAGGCACAGAGCGCGGGAGTGTGGGCAGGCTGCTAAGGGACTGAAGATGCTGCAGAGTGACTGCTCCGGCTCCCGCCTTCACGCCTGTAGACTAAGGTCAGCCCTGCACCCGGCACTGATCCTACTGTAGATTTGGTGGTGTGAGCCAGCAGGGATGTGGGCTCTGCCTTGAACACCGTCACAGAACCAAAGGGCAGTGGTGGAATTTCACTAGATCAGCGGTTCTCAACCCGTGGGTTGCAACCCCGGCGGGGGTCAAATAACCAAAACACAGGAATCGCCTAAAGCCATTCCGAAGCACAACTGTAGCAAAATTACAGTTTTGAAGTAGCCACCAAAATTATTTTTTGGTTTGGGGTCTCCGCAACACGAAGAACTGTATTGCAGGGTCACGGCATTAGAAAGGTTGAGAACCACTGCACTAGATTTGTTTTGCCTTGTTTTTGTTTGTTTTGTTTTCCTTTTTCTGTGTTTATTTGTGTTTAGATTTTATTTTGTCATTTTTTTCTCTATATGTAAACTTGTTTCTCAGTTTTTAAAAATATTTTCATATGAGGGCAGTCGAGATAGCTCAGCAGGCTAAAGCGCCTGCTTGAACAAACTTAAGCAAGCAGAGGGACCACAGTTGGATCCCCGGCACCATCAGCCCTGCCCCCCGGGTGGGCTGAGCTGGGCAGAATCTGGAAGTGGCAGTAGCACATACCTGTATTTTGAGCACTGGAGAGTCTGAAAGCAGGAGGATCACAATGAATCCAAGCTGTGTAGTGAGACCCTGCAACAACAAAATACAGTGAACAACGTCTGCAGGTTTTCTTCTTTAAAACTTTTTATTTATTTATTTATGTTATGCCCAGCTCAATCTGCCCTGGGGGTGAGGCCACCACAGCATGTGGTGCCGGGGATCGAACTGAGCTCTTTGTAGTCGCCCAAGCTTGCCTAAGAAGACACTTTAAACCACTGAGCTATCTCACTGGCCCCAATGTCTATAGACTTTCTGATTCACTTTGGTATTCTTTTCTGTCTCCTACAACCTTTTTCTCCTGTTCTCTTCTTCAGTTTCCCAAAGCTTGCGTAATTATGCTTTGTCCTTCAACTTTGCTTCTACTACATGTCTCATTAATTATCTGCTTTCCCCCATCTCTCTTAAGTCCCCCTACTACAGGGTAAAAAATCACTTTACTAACAGAAAACTCACAGAATACAAGTTCCTGGTGTATGCTGGATTGTATTTCATTATACAGCTGTAGATCTTGCTCCCATGGTTACAGTTACCAAATTAATAGTTACTATAGTTTCAGTTTCTAGGTTGTGCTTGATACTATTGTTATTGCTAACTCTGGCCAGGGTGTCATACCAGTTGTAATCAGTTGTTCTTCCTTGTATCACAGCATTGTGATCGTCTGAGATCACAATCATCACCATAGTCTAAGACCAAAGAACTGGGTGCTGAGACAAATAGATAGCAACTTCTTATCCATAATAAATTGGGAAGGCAGGATCTTGGGATAGACACAAAGGACAAGAGCCAGCTACACCCAGAAGACATCTCTGAGGCATAAATATTTTCTAAGGAACCTTCTTCAGTATTAGCAATAAAGCTATCTAACGTAAACTAAGGCAACACCAAGGACAAATTATTTAAAAAAAAAAAACTGACAGAAACAAAAGCAAAATGATACCCTAGAACACCAGAGAGAAGTGCATGAGACACTGACTTCTCAGAGGAAGTCAGAAGCCACCATCTGAATTTTCTGAAATTGTAGCAGCAGAGGAAAATCAAAGACAAATGAGATCACAGAGAAAATCAGATCAGAAATAAGCTCTCAGTTAAAAAAGAGACAATGGCCATAATGAAGGACTTACTCATCTGTGTCTAGAGTAGATACAGATTTAGAAATATGGAGCAATTATCTTGACAATAGCCCTTATTTCTGGAGTAAGGGTGGAATCTCAGTGTTGTCTTAATTTGCATCTCTCAAATAACCAGTGTTGTTGAACATATGTTATGTTTTTATTTGCCATTGGTATTTCTTCCTCTGAGAAGTATGTATTCATCTCAGATGTCCAGTTTTGAATCGAGACTTTAAATCTGAGGATCTGTAATTTTTTTCCAATTCTGTGTTCTAGACATTAGTCCTTGAAGAGGCAACTGGTTAAAATTTTTTCCCACTCTGTGGGTTGTCTTATCACTCTATTAGTAATTTCATTTCCTGTGCAAAAGCTTTCTGATAGTATGAAATCCAGTCAACCAATAACAAATGGGAGAGGACTATGGGTAAAAGGAACTCTTTTTCATTGTTGGTGCACATATAGACTGGAAAAACCACTGTGGGAGGCAGTGTGGAGATTCTTCAGAAAACTAGGATTAGAAGGTCCATTTGATCAAGCTATTCCATTTCTGGGTATCTTACCAAAGAATTAAAAACATCATCCCACAGTGATGTATGTGCACCCATGTTTGTTTATAGCATCACAATTTGTTGTAGCTAAATCTTGTGAACATCCTAAGTGCCCATCATCTGAAAAATGGATAAAAAAAGGCGTGGTTTTTTATGCAGTGGAGTACTGCTCATCATAAAGGAGGACAAATCTGAGACATTAATAGGAATAGGTTCACTTTAAGATCACACTCTTAAATGAAAAAATCAGACACACATACATTGGTTCTCTGGAGAAAGGTAACAAAGGTATAAATGAGAACAAAAGCATATAGAAGGTGTTGTGGATGAGAAAGTAACTGTTGAAGAAAAAGAAGAATCAGAAAGTGGAGAAAGAAAGGTATGAGGGGAAAATAAAAAAGTAACAATAAAAATATTCCATATTATTAAGTGAAATAAATTAGACACTGATGTTTAAACATCACATTGTTTTTCTGGTATGAGACGCTGAACGGGTAAATAAGGTCCAAAATGTATAATAGATATTGGCAAATAGGGAAAAAAGTATTCAAATGGTAAGGGGAACAAGGGATGAGGGGAAAGGAAGGGAAAAAGGAAAAAAGAGACTAGACGGAGGAAAATGGAAATAAAGCTTTTCTAAACAAGGAGGGAGAAGAGGCATTTTAACAAGGAAAGGGAACTGGGGAAAAAAAAAAAAAAAAAGAATAGACATATCATCTGCAGGTACAAACTCTCTCATGAATATGATCATCATGTAATGTAAAGACACCAATACAAAAAAGAGAAGCCTAGGAAAATGATGGAAACAATGAATGCCTAAAATAGGAAAGAAATGGAATCCATAAAAGGGATTCAAATATATATCAAGGAAAGTAAAGTTCCATGGACTGTACACACAATCTAATTAACCAAGGAGAGAGGAGAGTAGAGGATCTTGATGGCAGAACTGCAAATAGTGATCAGGAAAATAGAATTTCTAAAAACAGTGACAGACCATGAAAAATCAATCCAATAGCTGCAACATGATGCAAAGAACAACAAAAGATTGATTGGAGTCAATGATAAAGGAGACAACACAAAGAACTTAAGAAGAAAATAAGCTCTTCACAGAAGTAATTGCAGAAAATTTCCCAAGCATGCAAAAAGGATTTGGCATGCAGATAACTGAGACATATAGCACTCCAATTAGCCATGATTAAAAAATGTCTACAGCAAGGCATCTGAGAGTCAGGGTTTCAAAAATGCGACATAAGAACAGAAAGATAAAAGATGTTTGAGAAAAGAAACAAATAACCTGTACAGGAAAGACCATCAGAAGTATAGTGTAATTCTGAACACAAACTCTTGTGTCAAGAAGAGCTGGGATAAAATACTCAAGTGTTGAAAGAAAATAATATCTAATCCAGATCTATGTGTCCTGCAAAACTTCATCTCAAAATCAATAGAAAAATAAGATACCTCCATGGCAAAGAACAGTTGCGAAATTCATGACCACCAAGCCAGCTTGATGAAGTGTTCCAAAGGATATATTAGGAAAAGATAATGAAAACTACAAATCTAAAAATGTCACTGGAAATAATTCACTGGGAAAGAAAAGCAACAGAACAGAAGAGAAAGGCAAGTATCCATCAACAGGAAAATAATATGGAAAATTTATTTACAACCAGTAGAGTCCTAGAATAGCAATAACTATCCTGGACAACAAAAGCAAAGCTGGATACATCACAATCCCTGACTTGAAATTATGCTATAAAGCTACTCTGATAAAAAACAGTATGGTTCTAGCAAAAAAAAAAAAGACCGAAAGATGGAGTTGACTAAAAGATGCAGAAACAACTCCAAACATACTCACACAGCTTATCTTCAACAAGAGGGCCAAATGCCTTCCTTGGAAGAAAGATAGCCTCTTTAACAAATGGTGTTGGAGAAACTAGCTTTCCACATAATATAGACTAAAAGTGGATTTTTGTCTGTCACCATGCACTTAACTAATGTCAAAATGATTTAGGGATCTATATATTAAAATATAAACACTAAATCTGCTGGAAGAAATAAGAGCCGGAACTCCTGAAGACAAAGGGAGTAGGTAAAGATTTTATGAACAAAATCCTGATCACACAGAAAGTATAACAAAGAGTCACTAATTGTATTCTGATCTTATTAAAAGCTTTTGGATAGAAAAAGAAATCATCAACAGAATAAAGACACAATGCACAGGGTGGGAAAAAATTTTCAACTGTTACTCAGGCAAAGGACTAATTATTTAGAATACATTAAAAAAAAACTCAGAAAGATCAGATCTCCAAACTTAAAGATCCAATCCAAAAATGAGCATCTGAAATAAATAGATACTTCTCAGATAAAGAAATAGAAATACCAAATGAACATATGAAAAAATGTTTAGCATGATTGCTTAAAACTTCGTCAAGCTGGCTTGGTGGTCATGAATTTCGCAACTGTTCTTTGCCATGGAGGCATCTTATTTTTCTATTGATTTTGAGATGAAGTTTTGCAGGACACATAGATCTGGATTAGATATTATTTTCTTTCAACACTTGAGTATTTTATCCCAGCTGTTCTTGACACAAGAGTTTGTGTTCAGAATTACACTGTACTTCTGATGGTATTTCCCATACAGGTTATCTGTTTCTTTTCTTAAACACCTTTTATTTTTCTGTGTGAGGAAAGAATGCTTCTCTGCTCTTGGTGACAGTATAGATGGATATAATCACTGCAAAAATCAGTGTGGAAGTTCCTCAATAAACTAAGACTAGTAGTTCAATTTGACCCAACTATTCTCCTTCTTAATATCTTTCCGAAATAAGTAAAAGCATTGGGGCCAGTGAGATACCTCAGCAGACTAAGATGCCTGCTTAGGCAGGCTTAGGCAAGAGCAGGGACCACAGTTCAATCCTTGGCACCACATGATGCATCAGCCACACATTGGGGCTGAGCTGGCTGCGGAATATAGGCATGGTGGTACATGCCTGTAATCTCAGCCCTAGGGAGTCTGAAAACAGAAGGATTATTATGAGTCCAAGCTGCATAGTGAGACCCTGTAAAAACCAAATCCAAATACATTTTTTTAAAAACACGTTATGCCACAGGGACATTATGCCCACCCCTGTTTATAGAAGCACAGTTTGTAGTAATTAAATATTGGAGCGAGCCCAAACACCTTTCGGCCAATGAAGGGATAACAATGTGTTTTTATGGAATGGAGTACTACTCAGCCTTAATGAAGGATAAACATGAGGCATTTGTAAGTAAATGGGTACGTACACCTTTAGACCATATCCTTAAGTGAGTTAAACTGGACAAACACGTGAATATCACATTGTTTCACTGTAATGAGAAACTTAAAGTGTAAATAAGGACCAAACAGATAATAATAGGAAACAGGAAGAAAATGTTCAAATAGGAAGGAGAAGTAGTGAGAGGGGAGGAATGGAGAGAAAAAAAAAAAAGGAGAAAAGAAGGGTAAAATAGAAGCAAAGATTTGTAAATAAGGAGGAGCACAGGATTCCAGGGAGGGTAAGGGAAGGAGAAAAATTTAAAAAAAAAACAGAATCAAGATATATCATATATCAGCACAAATTCCTGAATTTGCTGACATTATATATGCCTAAAATGAATCAATAAACTTAATTTTTAAAAATTCATTAGCAAAATGTATAATTTTAAAATAGGCAAATGATATGGACAGGCACTTTTCTAAAGAAGAAATGGAAATGGCCAATCAATTCATGGAAAAAAATGCCCAACTTTATTAGTCACATGGAAATGCAGTTTAATACCCTCTCACCCCATACAGAAATACTATTTTCAAAAAGAAAGAGAAAATTAACAAATGTTAGCAAAGATGTGAAGCAACGGCACTCCTGTACACTGTTGGTGGACATACAGCTCAGTTACTCTGGAGAACAGCCCTTCCATTGTTAGAAGGAAAGAGATGGAAGCATTTATTTCCATCATCTGTTAATAAGTCAGATTTCGTACTCTATTTTCTAGACTAACCAGCAAAATGTCTAGCATATGGACCAAATATTCCTATTAAAAGACAAAAATTTCTAGTCCAATTATATGCTGCTCATAAGAAACACAGCCTAATAATAAAGACAGAGAAAGCTGAAGAAGGTAGAAACAGATTTGCTATGGAAAAGGGTACCTCCAATGGTTAGTTTATCTATAATATCTGACAAAGTAGACTTTAAGACATGAAAGTAGGATTAGACTTAAACAGAAATAATGAGAAAAAATCCAATCCACCAGAAAGATTTTATAATAGCAAATTTAAAGTAACAAAGCCTCAAGACATACGAAACAAAAATTTTTCATAACAAGCATTTTAATTATTTTAAGTGCATCTGCAAAACAAGGAAAGGAAATAAAAGAATTAGCTACCAAAATGTGAGATCAATTATTTCAATAGAAATACTTATTTATTCACTTATTTAAATACCTATTGATTCATTTTTTCCTGAGAATGGAACCGATGGCCTTGTGTATCCTCAGTACTCTACTGTTGAGCTACATACTCCTCCTCCAGTACAGTTTTTTTCTCCAAACAACCCAGCTTTCCAAATTAGCTGTGCTCTTGTCAGTTTTCTCTATTGTGTTTTGGCTCAGGGATGTTCAAAGCCGCACACACTGACTTTGGGTGAAATTAAATAGTAGAGGTTTCCAGGGTATCCAGTTCACTCACCAGCAGGAGAAGCCTTCTCACAGCCCTTGCCAATATCAAAAGTTTACATTTCCATCATGGCTGTTTAGCAACCAAATCGAGTATTTCACTGTACGTGGTATGCATGATGCAGGGTTGCAAACTGTGTCAGTCCCTTATTCACTGTTGTCTGTGTTCAGCTCGGCCATCAGAAACCAACATGAAAAGTGTGATATTTGGCTTCAAGGAGCTTACCCCAAGAAGGTAGTTGTGGAATAGTTACTAGTGGACAGTTAAGTAAATCTCTATTTGTTGAAGAGAGAAAGAAGACAGATGTGTTGCTGAGGAATACATAGAGGAGCTCTGAAGATAAAAATGTCTTCACTAGGTATAAATGGAAGCTACCAGCACACGCACAGTTCATTGGCAAAAGGACAAGCCCTCCTGAGAATGTCACAGTGTGGGCTGTCCTCCTTGGCAGTTTCAGCTGTTCTGTCAGGAAAGATTCTTGTCATTTCACATCTGGTAACACCCAATGCCCAGTCCTATGCTTGGACTAGGATGGACGTGTCCCGTGGTCCCTTCCATTTCCACAGACCTCCATTAACAATCTGCCCTGGGAATTTCTTCCCATAAGCCTACTCTCATATGCTGGGGTTTTTCCATACTTTGCAAAAGACCTTTAAGCATTTTGTAGCACCAGCTACAAAAGACCTTTAAGCATTTTGTAGCACCAGCTTTAGAATCTCACTTTATCATTTCCTGTGTACTTTGGGATTTGCTGAACCTCTCTGGGCTCTGCATGCCTCTGCTGCACAATGGACTTAGCATAGCACATTGACTCGGAAAGTCTAAATGAGGTGATTCTGGTGAGACACGGTCGGAAAGGGTCACCACGCTCCTGCTCAGATCTGGGCGTCCTATAGCATGCTGTGCACCAGACGGGCATCAAAAAAATAGCTCTGTGCTCCAGCATCTCTAGTAATACATTCCAAGCCATTCTCAATGCACTCTCCATTAACTATGAAGGGGTGTCAAATTACTTAGGCCATGTTTTTAATATTTACTCCCGCAGAATAATACAGTAGGGCACAAACACTGTGATCTTTCCCTCATGCTTCCTGTGTGAAGCTGCACAAAATGTAGGGCTTAAGCATCAAATCCAGGAAGGAAGGTTCCAGAAACAATTCTGTATTACTTATAAAAATCTCTGGACACAGCTGAGCTGCTGCATTTCTCCAGTGCGACATCTCATTTGATGTGCTGGCGAGACAGGAGTAGAAAACCTGAATATGACCTTAACTGCTACTTCAAGGGTCAGAAAAGGAAATCACATTAGTCAAAGAAGCCAGGCAAGACACGTATGAGCAGGAAAATGAGCAGAGGGAATCGATGGACGGGTGGAAATCATTTACAGATGAACTCAAAACTTTGCCAAATGAAAAGGAGGCAGCTTGGAATGTACGGAGAGGAGTCTCATGAGACACATGATACAGCCCTCAACTCCAAGAGTTCAGCATCCACAGACTAAAAGCTTTGGCGCAACGAGTCACAGCCGCATTGCTTACCTATGCAACAGAACTGCTTTTATTGAGCAGTCTGTAACTGTGGTACCAGCTTCTCCAAGAACCAAACAGAAAATGGCCCTGAGGAATACTTCACTGACACATTCAACAAGGAAAGTGATGCTTTCTTTTATCCAGAGTGAACCAGGAGAAAACGAGAAGAAATTTAAGAACACCAGATAGGCGCACCATGAGAGCCAAGAGATAGAAAGTGGCTTTCGACTAGAGTGCTCCCGTGGAAGGGGATCAGGGCACGGCGTCCCCGGTCTCCACACAGGATAGAACCCCCGGAACTTGGGTCCTCCTTGCACAGCAGAGACACTGCCCAAGTGTGCTGAGGCCCAGGAGGACCCTGCTCCACTAAAACCTTCTGGGGATTGAAGATAATGTCTAGCAGCAGTTTGCAGGCAGAATCCTAAAGCATAAAGTCTAGCAACGGGATTAATCCATCAAAACAGGTTTAATAGCTCCTGTGCCCTCTGCTTCCCAGCTGAAATCATTCTGACGGTTTTGTGAACTAGTCACGCAGGTTCCTTGCAAAGTGCTTACAATTTTTAATGAAACTAATGCTGAATGAAAAAATACATAACCCCGGGGTGCTTCTCTCCCTTGCCTTCTTATCACCCTCTCGGTAATACAAAACTCGAGAGCAGAGCTAAGTCTACCTGCCATAGCTCCACAAGCAACACAAAACACCATACCTTTTCCCACGCAGACATGTCCAATGCTGAAACAATCCCAGAATGCTCTCATGAGTAGTTACAAAACATTCAACAGGTTATCTTGTCCCATCTGCCATAGTCCCTTCTGCCGAGGGTCCCACGCACGAAGGCCGAGGAAGAGCCCTCTCTCCTCTATTTGTTGCATACTCGTGCATCTGTTGATGGCTCCAGCATCTTGCAGATTCTCCTGAACCAGCAGTTTCAAATTTTATAACTGGCCCTCCACATTCCACCACGGCACACGTCATGCTTCCAGGGGCAGGGAGGCTGGGAGAGAAATCCACAGCAAAATACAGTAGGCTGCCTAGAACAAGCCTCGCTCGTTGATGACTCAGATTTTGTTACTTTGCCAAGATTATTGTGTTTTTTAAAGTCCGATTCTCTTCCATCAGGGTGGGTTACACTACAAGAGAGCCCCCCAACCCCTCATAGGCTAGGAGGCAGCACTGAGCCCCAAAACTGGGTACCCCTGAGGTCCATCTGCTGTCAGTCATTATAACCATCATCATCACCATAATCCTTTGTTTAAAAATCAAATCCAAAACGAACTGCTTTTAATGAGTTGTTTGGGGTTGCAATTGTCATCCTGGAGATATTTAAAATACCTCTCGTGGGGAGGGAAGCAAATGTTCCTGAAACCTAAAATAGACAAATCGCACTGGCCTACTTTACGAGTCCTAACAAGACACCAACAATAAAAACTTCCAGTTTTCTTTCAGTCTTAACCCAAAATAGGAAAGTGTTGAGGTCTGGTTTGCAATTTTCCACTAGTCAAAAGAGACCACTTTTTTGAACCGCAGCCTGAAAGCATTGGCACCTTTGACAATTCCAAACTCAGGGAGTCTGCACCCCTACCGCACACCAGATTGCAAGAGACACAGGCGATCTCTTCGCCCACGGATAATAAATTTATCATTTAGAAGAAATGCATCTCTGTGGATGGAATCCACGATTTTGCTAATGAAAAGCACATTTTTGTCCATGTCCTTAACAAGGTCCTGCGGAAGGACGCCTGGGAGCGTTGAGGCAGCTGAGGTCTGCACAGCTTGCAAAGCTAACTGCTTCCAGGTGCCCAGAGAATACAACTGGAACTCAGCAAGGGCCCTTTCAGCCCAGTGCCTCAGCTGCTTTGTTCTCACAAGTGCAAAGAAGTTTCCTTCATTCTCCACTTTATGGCCACAGGTTTCTGGGTTGCATAACACCCAATAAGCGAGCACCAAAGGACTCCACTTTATTGTTTTGTTGTTTTATTGACTGCATGTTTTATTCAGCTAATGTGTCCCGGAGGGGCAGGCAGTAACAGCTCAATTACACCACCGGCTCTTCCCCTCCTGCCAGCACCCAGGACCCAGCACACTTTTATTACATCCACATGCAGACGTGAAAAGAAGAAAGGCCCAACACAGGAGCGGGGCTGAGGGCCACTCTGGCTAGTGTGTTGGAGTTGGAAGGGCTCTTTTCCTGGTGATCCGTGAAGGCCAAGAACTTTCTAAAGAGCAGCAATTTGTCCCTGCTGTGGTCAAGGCAGCAGTCACCCGATCTCTTCCTGGGGAAAGAATGCCGCTGCTCTTCTGAAGCCAAGGAAACTTGCTCCCCCTCTGAAGAATCTGAGGCTCCCAGAGTGGCAGCCTGGGCCCAGCAATCCCAGACTGTCATCTGGCCTTGCGACTCGGGGACTCAGGGCACTTCAGCAAAGATACGCAATCTCATCCTGCCCTGGATTTATTAATTTCCACTATGTTCTTTTCTTTTTTTTTTTTTTTTCTTTTTGAGACAGGGTCTCGCTATGCAGTTGAGGCTGGCCTTGAGCTCACTTTTCTAGCCCAGGCTGGTCTCGAACTCGCACCAATCCTCCTGCGTCAGCCTCCGGAGTGCTGGGATTACAGGCGTGAGCCACCACGCCCGGCTTCCACTATGTTCTTTTTAAGAATTTTTTATTTTATTTTATTTTATTGTTTCAGAACTTTTGTTTGTTTATTTATTTATTTTTATGGCTGGCTCAGCCTGCCCTGAGGGCAGGGCTAGCGCAGCATGTGGTGCCAGGGATCGAACCGCGGTCCCTGCAGCCACCTAAGCTTTCCTGAGCAGGCACTTTATACCACTGAGCCATCCTGCCCGGCCACTCCACCATGTTTTAAAAGAGTCCTGTATAAGCCAGAGTTCCACAATCAGAGACACCAGAGTTCAAAGCCCAGGTCTGCCACTTCCTTTCTAGTTCTGTGAATTGAGAGAGGTTAACTTAACTTTTCTAAGCTATCTCTTCTACTACAAAATGAGAAAAATGCTACCTGCCCTGGGGTTGCTGTGAATATTTAATGAGATGACCGTAAAGCACAGTGTATCACCTGAATGCGTAGCAGGGGTAGGGTGTTATCCTTGTCTGTGTAGTTATAATTAACCCTGCTCAAGTTTTGCCATTTGTTTATCATCACTTATTGCATTGAAAACAGATCTGTGGTTTTTTTCTTTTTAAATTTGTTAAAGAATACAAAATAGTGATAGAAAAAACAGCATTAAAAACAATACAAAAGTCTCACTAAGCAAAGTAATAGGAATTCAACAAGGGTTGCTGTATTGCATGATGTTATCTTCAAGTTAGTTGTTCACATTACCAGATATAAATGTGAATTATTAGTTTAAAGAAAAAACAAATCAAAATAATAACAAAAAAGTTTAAAGAAGAAAAAGAAAAAGAAATTAAGTATTAACTGATCCTTCAAAAAGATCAGCTGAAATTGGCAATACAACTATCCAAACTATTCTGCATATAAACCTAAATATATCTTTCTCCCTTCTTTTTTTTTTTTTTGTATTAGTACAGGGTCTACAGGGTCTCACTACACAGATTGGACTCATAGGGATCCTACTGTTTTCAGCCTCACAAGTGCTGGGATTATAGGTATGCGCTACCACCCCCAGCCTCCATCGCCATTTCAGCATAGCTTGTGGTACCAGGGATCGAACCCTGGTCCTTCTGCTCTAAACAAACCCATCTCTCGGGTTGTGCAATTATCAGTAGTTAAGGAGTTGATATGATATCATTCCTTTACTCCTAAGCAGATACTTTATTCTGCTAAGCTATCTGGCTGGCCCTTCTTTATCCCTTCTTGCATTTGTCCTTTGCCTGATCCCAGTTGGGTTTTTTTTTTTGTTTGTTTGTTTGTTTGTTTTTTTGTCTTTTTGAGACAGGGTCTCGCTATGCAGTTGAGGCTGGCCTTGAGCTCACTTTTGTAGCCCAGCCTGGTCTCGAACTTGCACCAATCCTCTTGTCTCAGCCTCCCGAGTGCTGGGATTACAGGCGTGAGCCACCACGCCCGGCTTCTGATCCCAGTTTTTTCTTCCCATACAATAGATAATGTGAAAAGGATCTGTGGTTTTATAACTTCTTTTCAGAAATATTTACTGGGCCATGATATTTTACTAGTAGAGGTACTGTAATTCTGTGCCTACTTCTTTGTTATTAAATTTTATTTAAGCCAGGGAGACAGCTAAGTGGCATAAGTGCCTGCCAGACAAGCACAAGGTCCTGAGTTTAGTCTCTCCAAGGAAACTGTAACTAAGGAAACAAACAAACAAAAATTTATCTAGTATCTGTGTAAGTGATGTCATCACAAATTTTTCACAAGTTTGTCAGCAATAATGACCTTGGTATTAAAGTCATCATCACATGAGGACTTACAGGGTCAAAGATAGGAACATTTTTAAAGTTCATACTGTTGGGGCCACCCACTAGGGTCCCCATTCTGTTCCCCTCTTGGAAAGAAGCTTTCTTTCCCAACAAATTTTCTATTCTAAAAAAAAAAATAACAATAAAGTCTGTACTGTGTATGTTACTAAGTTATTTTCCAAGAAAGTTCTGATATTCCACAGCAATGGTAACCTCTCTTAGCCATCAGAAAGAAGAATATCCCAAACTTTATTTCCTTTATGAAAAAATCATATTTGGATGTAAAGATCCTTTTTTAAAAGTGTATTTGGTGTAGGGTCTCGCCACACAGCTCAGACTCACAGTGGTCCTCCTGTTTTCAGCCTCCCCAACCTGGGATTATAGTTGTGCACCACCACATCCAGTCTCTGTGGCCTGCTCGTGTGCCCAGGGGCAGGACCAGCATAGCATGTGGTGCTGGGGATCGAACCTTGGTCCCTGTGCTTGCCTAAGCAGATGCTTAATCCACTGAGCTGTCTCACCAGCACTGTAAAGATCCATTCCATATAACAGAAGAAACCAAAAATCATGGTACCTACACAACTAATAATAATTATC
Source organism: Myocastor coypus (assembly GCA_004027025.1). Taxonomy (NCBI): domain Eukaryota; kingdom Metazoa; phylum Chordata; class Mammalia; order Rodentia; family Myocastoridae; genus Myocastor; species Myocastor coypus. The sequence goes on from PVJA010000187.1 coordinate 168,722, forward strand.
CAGAAAAACTGAAAGACAATGACTACTAAGCTATCTTGATACATTCTTAAAAGTCTACCTTCCATCCCCAGGCATAATCTCAATAGAAAGAACAAAACTGTTGTTTGTTCACGTTAAATTCCAAATGCTTTTAACCTAATATAAACCAACTACAAGGTAAGACTTCCAGAGACCTCATGAAGTCCTTAGAAGTCATTCAGAAGAACATAGGGAACCAATTAAAAGATCTGAAGGTCATATAGGCAATCTGTTTTAACATGAGTGTCAGGGAGAAGACAGCATCACAGTAGGTTCAAGAGAACTTACACAGGTTCCATCTCAATATTTTTGTGAGAAAACTGTAACTAAGAGAATTTAAGGGACCCTTCCAGCTTCCCAGCTACTGACAAACATGACAAGCACCCGTATGCAGTGCTCACCCATCTGCCCTTCTCTACAGTGTAATGTAGAAAAAGTGTTCCAGCCTGAACCATGAAGCACGCCTAGACGCAGCCTGGCTCTCCACGCTAACACCCACAGGAGGGTACATCTTGTTGGGAATAGGGCCTCTTGCCTCAGTGAGGAGAAACAGTAACACATCAACTAAGACACAGTACCATGAGTCCCATCACACCGACAGGAAGGAGCACACAGCTGGCCTGAATTCTGCTCAACAGGACAGCTTCCCAGAAAGAAGTAGCACCTCCATACCCAACATCAATACTCTATCTCTTCCTCTATGCTGTGGGCAAATTCCTGCCCCATGAGGCTGGGAAGCAACTTCTACTGCTCCTTAATCTATAAGAGCCTGGGAAAATTCAGCCAGCAACTTGTGTTCAGACAGCCTGAGAGCTAAGAATGACTGTTACATTCTTAAGAGTTTGGAGAAAATAAATATATACAATGAGACACTTATCTGACCCTCTATAGAATGCTTTCCAACTGTGGCCTACAGTGGAGCGCTGATTTATTAAGCCTACTTTCAATGCTCTGACTACGTTTCTGTACTTCAAATCCTTCTTTTCCTGGCATAATGCCTCTTTCCAAACATCATAAGGCGTGAGCTCTGCAGCCAGTACTCCCAGTGATTAGGAGCACTGCTTTTGGAGTCAAGCAGGCCAGAGTACCTCCACCTTGGGTAAGTCATCACCAGCTCAACTTGAAACAAGTGACCTTATATCTGGGGGTGACAATGTTTTCAGTTCTGAAATGGGAAATTTTTAATTACGTCTAAGTGATCATTGGGTCAGTCAATATACACGGTCTATAACCCATCAGATGCTGAACAGATAATACTGGATCTGAAATGAAATCTTATTTTAGGATGATATAAAGCACATTTATGGGCTAATCAAGTAGGGTTTGATCCCCAAGGCACACTGAGATGGCAAATGAGACTAGGCATGGTGGTACATGCCTATAATCCCAGCTGTTGGAAGACTATAAACAGGTGGATCACTACAAGTCCAGTCTAGTAGTGAGATCCTGAACATCCTGTAGGCCTTTCCCTAAAACACAAAAAACACATTTATGTTTCCAGATCCCCTAGGATAACTTCCTGTCTTTTGAACTGGAACAATGTACAGAAGATAGCTGCATCAAAAGAGGTATATGTTTTAGGAAAACCCAAAGATGTCTCTATAAAACTGAGCCCACGGACAAACTAAAGATACTTAAGAGTCTGTGGTGAACTGCTGAGATGGAGGAGAAGAGAAACCCAGATCTCTGAGGTACTCACCACTCACTGGTTCATCACCTCAGGTAAGGAATGATCGGTGTACTTCATAGAGGTAAAGCAGGCTGTAACGTGTACTCAAAAATGTAGCACAAAATTTCTTTATTCTCTTAACAAAATTTGCCAGGCTACCCAGAAGATGTCCGTATTGGCCTGTTTTATGCTCCATTCCGGCCACCTGCTGATACCAGTATTCTGTCAAGGGCATGGAAAGGCTGGAACTCCACTTTCATGCATTGGACAAGGACAAAGGCAAAGCTCCACAGGCAGGAGTCCTCCAGCTGAGCTGTTCCTTTCACAAAACAAGCCCAGCCCACAGCCTTGGGACACGCTGCCTCAGCCTCAGCTTCAGGGATCAAAGAGCAGGTTTAGGTCTCTGTTCCTCCTGCTAAGTCTGATGAAAACCCGGATGTTGTAGTTCAGACCGCTATGAAAAGACTGAAACATGAAGACGAAATCAGACCAGCTAGAGACCTTGGGGGCCTAAGGACCGGAGCAGCAGTGGTTTCCCTGGATTTGTTTGTTTTTGCTCATAAATCTCAGACTTAGAGCTGAAGGATCTGGCAACAGAAACACTAATAAGATGAGACAGAAAAATCACAATTAGAAATCTGTTCTCTGCAGCCACAGTCCTATGGAAAAGGCCACCTAGAAAAACAGAAATCATGTGGCTAGGAATAGCTGTCCTTAGCCACATATCAGAGAATAAGCGATGCTTCCACCCCATTTACCATCAACAAAGACTGAGATACGACTGTGGATTTGCACAGACATGAGGTTGTAAGTAGGTACCTTGTCTCTATCTCTGTCTCTCCCTGTCTGACCCTGTCTCTTCCTATCTCAGTCTCTCTCTTACTCTCTCTGTCTCTCTGTCTCTGTGTCTCTCTGTCTCTCTGTCTCTCTGTCTCTGTCTGTCTCTCTCTCTCTCTCAGGCAGAAGGCAGAGTAGGAAGCTACGGGTCCCATCACTGCTAGTTGCTACTGAGCCTCACTCAGAAGAGAACACGTGAGGGACTGGCTCTCCTGTCTCCACTCAGTGATAAACAGACCATTCACTCACTTCCAGTCAGAGAGGGTCACCTTCAGAGCCTGGATGTTCATCTTCTGGCTGTAACAAGCAGCCCATTTCCCTTGCTTTTCTGCCGTGGCAATGTAGCATTAAAACAACAATCACTGAAGCAGGTATGCTAAGATCCAGGGTCTCATAATATGGAAATGCTCAAATTTCACTCGAAAATCACTCATCAGACCAAGAGCCAGAAACTTCTCAAAATGAATGGGGGAAATAGCAGAACTGTTAGCAGCGTGTGACAAACGTAAACAGCGTGACCATGACTGAAGCACAGAAAGAACAGAACGTCTCAATAGCGAACTAGAAAGTTCAGAACACAGCACGGTGCTGCACAGAGCCCAGATGATATCTGGCCCTAGGTTACATGGTCACCCCACTGCCAAGACCTGAGTGAATGGTTTAGCTCTGTGGCACCTGAAAGCAAGGGAAATCAGAATCCAGGGGTACCAATCCATGAGGTCTTCCAGAATTCACCTTTGTCTCAGTTACTTTTCTCTCATTGCTGGGACAAAATACCCAACACCCAAAATTAAAGAAGGAAAGGTTTACTTAGCTTATAGTTTGTGGAGTTTCAGTTTATATTCAGCGGGCTCCCAGGGAGAGTGGCACATGGCACAGAGCAGAAGTTCATGGCAGCAGAGAACAGCCAAGAGCAGAAGGAAGGGCAGCAGCTGTGGCTTCTAGCCAGCCCCTCTGCCCTCCTTACATTATAAACAAGCTACCCTGGGCTGGGGGTGTAGCACCCACACAATGCTCATACCCTCTTCTTGCACAAGATCAGGATGTTTACAAACCAAGAACCCTGGCTCTCTGCTGAATCATTTAGTTAAACTTCTAAACTTCCCCAAATGACATAATGTACCAACCAGTTCACCTTTCAAAGTCTTTTTGCAACCTCCTGCTTCATTTCCATTCACAAGCTGGTGCTAGCTTTCTCTGTACCTTCTGACCAGTTCTTCCAGTGTTTGTTGTCTAAGCTGTATTCCCTATTTCTCTGTCAAATGAATTAAAAGAAAATGAATTTTTACATCATAGGTGGATAGTGATTGCTTACCATTGGGGCAAAGTTTCTAGAGGAAGACTGAACATTGGAACCCTTTCACTGTCACGCTGATATTTTACTCACTGATTTCAAATGAGCTATTAAATGGTTAACATTTTGAAGGAAACTTACAAATGAATGTTGAGCTCCGACAGCAAAGGGCACATGTACTGTAACAGCAGAGGCCATAACAAACCATTTTTCAAAGTGACTTTGAAATACAGCCACTCAAACAAATTAATGTTCCCTCGAGTGGCTCCCTTTGCCAGGAATAACCTGATGAGTCCACTTGGATGGAGCCGTAGGAGGTAGTACAAGTACCAAACCCGATAGAGAGCATTTTGCCACCTGGTAAGATATGAGCAATGACATCTCATTATAAAAAGAAAAAAAAAACTGATGCATAGCTAATAATTAATCAAAGGGTGGGTGGTGAGTAGAAGCATAGAGGACTGTTTCTAAGAACAGAGGAAGCCCTGGGATTCCAGGTGGGGGCTCTGGCTTCATGGTGTGTTCCTCAGAACAAGAAGGCTGACCCCCTACAAAGAATAAAGTAAGAAAGAATACAGTGGAAACATTTTGCCCATTGGATACCTTATTAGGTTGTGTATCAATGTGTTATTTTGGGACATGTGCAATTCTAATCCATTGTGCTTACAGTACAGAGTGAGGCATTGTAAGAGACAGGTTCATAAAGATGGGAAAGCTTAAGTAAACCACAAAGACAAACAGGTACAGAGACTTGTCTAAAATGAGCTCGTCCATCTCGAAGCAATTATCACCTCTCCTTCGTCTCCAGGCACGTGGGCTTCCCGCTGAGCAGGTGCGATGAGCCAGGTGGGCAGCACCAGTGAAAAGAGAGAAAATGAGCTATGCCCTTGCTGGCACTCCAGAGCTGGGCAAACGCATGCGCGTGCTAGTGTCAGTCTGAGTACAAGTTACAGAAACAAGGTCTAGCTATGGAAGCACCAATGGAGACCTAAGGAGTCTCGTTATAATAAATCGTCTGCACATGTCTTCCCTTCAGATTGCCAAGTCTAAGAGAGAGCCTTATGTGCCTCATGTGGGCCAAGCACTCAGCTGCTGGCCAAAGACTGGATTTTGCAATCTCACTAAGCAAACGTGAGGTCCTGAAGGACAAAGATAGCATCATAAGTTCTGGACAGGCAAAATCCACTGAGCCCAGAATACTAATAGCAGTCTTGGAAGAGTGAGCTAATTATGGGAAGATATAATTAGAGATTGGGGAGTTTAAGCTGAATTTTCTAAGTTATTTTCAGTGGATATGGTTAACAATGAAGGGTAGAGGGCCGGCGAGATAGCTCAGCTGACTAAGCCCCTGTTTAGGCAAGTACAGTGGACTGCAGATCGATTTCCGATACCGCATGCCGCACTAGCTGCCAGGCGCGCTGAGCCGGTGACTGAGTCCGCGCATGGTGGCGCATGCGTGTAATCCCAGTGCCAGCGAGGCTGAAATTAGAAGGATCGCTACGAGTACAAGCTGTGCAGTGAGACCCTGTGCCAAATACATTTTTAAAAAATTAAATTTAAAAAAACAGTGAAGGATAGAAGAAGCAGGAAACGGGCTGCCCTTAGGAAAAGGGGTAGCACGGCTGGGCTGCCATCCTATTGTTAGCACCCCTGCTGTGTACTGTGTGGTCACCCCTGCTCCATCCTTACACCAGCTGCAGGGGGATCCCTCACCTAAAGAGGACTAAGCAAGCTTCAAAGCAATGGGGAGGTTTCACGAAGGTCCCACGAAGCAAAGAACAAAGATGAGGAAGTGAGGTCCAAGAGCTGACTCTTCTGCCGAGGGTCACAGCAGTCACAGGTAGCCAAGCCAACGTACAGACCAAAGGGCAGCTCCATCCGCAGCTTGCCTCAGTTTCTTCTGGCCCTGAGCCCTGGGATTAAGACTTTTCTTGTAGAACAAAATTTGTGCTACCACTAAATATATGACAAATGGAAGCAAATGTTTATACAACATCCAATTCACATAAAAAGCAGAAAGACTGCTATATTTCAGCTCTTGAATGGGTGACAGGCATCACAGAAGAGTACTAAAATATACCACAAGATGGGTAGAAGCATATCCATACGGGGAAGTATGGAACAGTGGCTCAACAGGTATCTCATGCCACAGTGACAGGGGGAAAAGTTTGCACCTGGTCAAACTTTCATGTTAATTCCTTGGAGCTTGACTATTGCTAAAGTATATGAGTCAATGAGTATATTTTAGTTTTCAATCCCAAGCACAGTAATGTATTATATAGCATAACACTGAAGCTTTTAAAGACGGAATCAAAATTAAAACAATTTTTAATCAAAAGGCTGAAAATTATTACTTGTCATCTTGATGCTTTAAACTATATATTTAATGTTTTATTTCTTATATCAATTATTGGTATGAAATGTTATTTATTTGGCACTTAAGAAAAAAAAAAAAAAAAAAAAAAAAAACTCAGTGCACCAAGCTGTATTTTTAAGCCCTTGTATTAATTGGAAATATCCCATTAGATCTGATTTTATGTGCAGGAAGTGAGCTCTTGTAACAATGACAGTATTCAATTTTAAAATCTCTACTATATTATTGTATAGGGTATAATTTGTGCCCAAAAGCTTTTGTTAATATTTCTACAAATTGTGATTCTTTTATGTGTTTTATCCTACCGCTGAGCTCCCAAAGATGAAAAATGTGTCTGTCTCCCTGCCTCTGCTGAGCATTCAGCTTGCAGAGTTGCTGTTTCCAAGTTACAATGCAACCGAAGGAGATCCTCATCTTCCCTGACACAGAAGGGTATGCAGCACCTCAGAGGGAAGGGCGGGGAGTAGTGAGTCTGTGCCTGCTGCGTGCTATTTCCGAGTACTCTGTGATCTTTCTAGGTGTGTGATGCAGGATAAGAGCCAAAACTAAGAGCTGGAAACCCAGCTCTCTGTGGCCAAGCCCCAGGGCCACAGCTACTTCCCTGAGTGAAATGAGAATAATTATGCTCACCTCTCAGCCCTGTGCATCTCAGTTCTAATAGAAGACCTGCATCTTCGGTAGTATTTTTTTAAAAAAAAGAAGAATAGAAGTTGTGAAGGAGAACTACAATCAAATTGAGATAGCAAATGGTTAAGAGAAATATTAGCATATGCATGACACATTCAGGTGACAAAGCAAGGTCACAAGCATGCTCTTAGATGAAGAATTCAATAACCACATGGGGCAGAAAGGAGAGGGAGCTGAGAACGCAGGGTTCACACGCCGCCTCCACTGGTGACAGGTGGCCCTGAGCAACTTATTTAACTGATTTGCACCTCAATTTCTACATTTCTAAAATGTAAATTATAATAATATAAGGATTTAATTATGAGGAATCAGGAAATAAAGACGCATAAAGAATCTCAGAAGCACACAGTACACGCTAAGTGCCCATGTGGAAGTCAGCTGCTACCCCCACCATCACCAACACCTGTGCTATTATGTCCTCTGCACTCACCCATAAGGAAACTGGGTTCTCAGGGAAGATGCTCTGGATTTTTGCCCCGTGGTTCCCATGCAACTTGATTCTGGTATGGCACCCTGGAGTTGTGGTCTGTAAAGCTAGACATACTTCCCAGACTCTAATAGATGACAGAGTCCTATGATTTCTGTTCAAACATCCAGATATGTGCAGACAAGGCTCATGGCCTTTCTTTATTAGTGCAGTTCAGCACAGGAGTCCCTTTCTGGAGCGAACAACTGGGATACAGACTTCCCAACCTCATACCTGCTGACCCCATGCAGAGAGTATACTGATACAGATTTTGGAGTTGTCCTCAAAAGCTCAAGGTAAAATCTGTTCCTTCCTTACCTTTTATGCTATTGTGAGCTGCAGAGAGGTCTACAGGCATCTCATTTTTCTAGACCAGGTACAGAGAAGTATATTGGCTGTACTGGAGCAGACAGGTCAACATGGAGGGTGCAGGCACTTGCCTCAAGTCATAGAAGATCAGAGCAGGTTTATGGCTCTTATGATAGTTCTCATTTCACTGTATCATAGAAAGGAAAAGGAAAAATCATCACCTCAAACTGAATTCAAGGACCCACCAAATAACTCAGTAGATTAAACACAGAGGCTAGAGGTTCAATCCCTGGACCTGCAGTGCCAGTCCCACCCCTGGGGTGCCCTGAGATGGCCATTGAGACTGGTATGGTGGCACATGCCTGTAATGCTAGCTCTTGAGGAGTGAGCACAGCACCTTCACAAATGCAGTGCACTATGGCCTCTGGGATATAATAATAATATGAGGAGTTGGATCTAGTAGTGAGTCCCTGAACACCCTGTAGACCCTTCCCCCCGCCACAAAAAATTTAATTCATTCAGTAAGTCTGTGAGACATGATTATATCCCCACCATAACCTGGGAGCAGAGTTAAAGACTGAGAATGGTGAATCTGTAGGTAAATGACTCTCAGTTTAGAGTCAATGGAAGAGATAATGCCAGAGTAAACAGTAAAACAATACATGACATAAACACCCCTATGAAAGTATATATTGTACAGCAGTGTTATGACATGTATCTTCTAGGTGTTCCCCTAAAGCCTCATGTGCTCATACACAGGGTTGTTTTTTTTTTTTTTTTTTTTTTTTTTGGAATGGCTGAATTGTGTGTGTGTGTGTGAGAGAGAGAGAGAGAGAGATTCCCAGTTGGCCCACTGACTGGTTGGGCATAGGTCTGGCTGTGGAAGATACAATTGCTGAAGAGAGGAGCCTTCCTCCAAGTGTGGGTGATCCCAACAAGTAGGCCTAAAGCTCAGATGGAGTAAAAAGGAAAAGAAAGAAGGCCACTTGCTCCTGCTGGCCATGCCATGGGCTGTTTCTCTTCTGTAATGCCCTTCTGCCCTGTCACTCTGCCTTGGATCAGCCAACTATAGACTGAGGTCTCTCAACACTGTGAGCCACATAAACTTTATCTCCTTTAACTTGTGGGTGATGGTATTTCGTCCCAGCAGTGAGAAAGTAACTAGGCAGGTAGGAACACAACAGCGAAACACTTGAGGGTGGGTTTCTAGGGGGAGTTGCAGGGATGATGAGCAAGAGGAAGTACTGCCAGGGAAGCCTGGGGGCAACATCTGTCCAAGCCCACGAGCTTCACCCACCCACGGCACTTGCCCCATTCCTACAACATTCATATACAAATCAGTACCATTTTATTTCAGAATCAGGTGACTTTAAAGTAGATATGCTCCATAACTGTTTTCAATTCTTGGCTCAAGCATTACAATCAACACAGGCAATGGATTAGCCAAATTTGTGCATAGGACTCTAAAGCATTTTGACTCATCTGAGTCCATTAATATGAGCTGTCATGCTCTTTGGAGGCTTCCCAGAGGCCACCATGCACTGCATTTGTGAAGGCACTGTGCTCACCCCGCAAGCATTCTGAGTACACTTTATGGAGCATGTGCTTCACAAACTGAGAACCAGATTCATGACCAGGAGAAACCCACAGTGCCAGCGAAGGAACTGCTAGGTCTTTTGATTTTCTGATCACTAATGAGTAGAAGAAAATGGGTATTTTCTGCCCTCCGTGTCTTTAAGGGACCCTGGAAGTGTCTGTTATTCCAGACAACCCCCATCATTCTCGAGTACCTGAGGTAGCATGTCCACTGCCAGTAAGCTTCCAGTTCTTTCTTCTCCGCCCTCTTTTTACCTGCCTCCAACTCTTGTGCATCTCTCCAAAGTTTCCCTCAGTTCCTCGGGCCAGCTTTTTTGTATCAATCTCTTGATGCTCTTTCTTTTTTATATGTCAATTTCAGAGAATTTCACAGTGTGTTGTGAAAATAACAGAATAAGAAGCCAGGAATTCTGGGTTCTGAAAGCTGAGTCCTCAGCAAAGTCCCATCCCCCGTAGGATGCCGCGCCCCCGGCAGGAAAATACATTCACTGACATAGATGAAGCCCCACGTTCTTCCCAGTGTCAATACGCTGAATGTGTGCCTTCATGAATGAGGGGAAACTTTAATATAATTGTGTTTGCTGAGGATAATTGAGGTGGACTAGGAATGGCAGGACATTTGCCTTTTTTAAAAAGTTGCTTTTAACCAATTAAATTGACTAAGTAGAGAGCAAAGGAATTTAGAGGAATTAATGAGGAGAACTCCCACAGTGGAAGAAGATTCTAGGGGCCAAGTGGGTATGATAAATCACAACCACAACTCCTATAGAATGAAGAACCAAAAGCTGGATAGCTATTAGTAATGAAACATAAATTTAATTTTATATTTGGCCAGCTGGCTTTTATGGGCATCTGTCATCATCTTAAGAAGTAGGGCACTGTTTTTCAAATCAAAAGCTGGGTAACATAGGCAGAAATTGAATTACTGATGCAGTCTGGGCATAAATACTTCCAGGGCCTGACAAGGACTTAGAAAACCTGGCTCTGCATCTGGTCCTGCATTCATTTGCATCTTGACCTGTGGTATCAATGCAGGTGACCCAGCTCAGAATTATGCAAGGTCTGTGGGGAAGGTCAGTGGAGATGCCAAAAGCCCAGGTGTTTCCTCCAAGCTGTGGAGGATGGGTTGGAGGGTGGCTTGCGCTGCTGAGAACTGCAAGCTGCACCCCCTCGCTCTCCTAAGGGATGCATGAATGGTCTCCAGTTTTTCCAGATGTTGGCCAAGTGCTTCCAGTTATTTTAATTCTCACAACAGTCTTCCTGTCCCGTTTTACAGAGGAGAAAGCTGAGAGCTAGAATGAAGTTACTTGCTGCAAAATCACACAGCCAGTTCGTAAGAGTGGAGCCAAGATCCAAACCCACATCTGATTGACTTAAAAATATCCTTCTACCAAGGTGAAGAATATTGTAGACGTAAAAGGACGGCTTGTGATCAGGGAAAGAGTCAATCACATTATTAGGTGCAAAGAGAAAAATCACTTAGCTTAACAAATGTTTTTGATAAGTCACATTAATAATTAATGAAATCACAGAGGACTGAGCTCTACTTCCAAAATGTGACACAAACAATACCAAAGTACCATCCCCCAAAAGCAAGCCACTAGCATTGTGTTTGCAAAGAGATCCTGCTGGCAAAAGCTCTGTGGAGGTGCTGTCCACGTGCTCCCTCTTTTCTCCCAAAACTGGGTGGGGGGAGTAAAAAGAATTTGGAAAAATTGCATAGTATATATATTCTTAGTATATTAACCTATTGGGAATGACGGAATACAATATAAAATGTTGTGACTGTAATAAATAAATTATTAATTCTTGAGCCCTAAACAATATGACTTTAGAAGACTTTCTCATCATCTGAAGGAAAGGCTACCAAAGAACACATTTGGTTCTGTTTGGAAGAGTACAGGATCAAAAGAAACAGTATTTGTCAGCTTGAAAATAAAGTAAGAGTAGTTGATAGTGGAAATAATGAAACTCATACTAGTTAGAGATATTAGTGTCTATCTAGAAAACCAAGAGATCAACTAGAAATACTAATTAGAAGAAGAGGGCTCACCAAGATAGTTATAGAATAAATGTACAAAAATATGTGTAATGTTTCCATAATACAGTAACAATAATAGAAACAGAAAAGCAAACACAAAAACAAACTCAGCTATTGCTAAGTGTTTAGTATAACCAACAAATTTTAAGCAAAATAACACACAACCAAAAAAGAACACAGCCTGGCCTGATTGCTCAGCAGACTAAAGCACCTGCTTAGGCAGAGCACAGGGGGCAAGGTTCCATCCCTGGCCTGCCATCCTGGCCCTGCACCTGGGGCATGCAGAGAGGGTGATTGAGACTTGTTGTAGTGGCATGTGCCTGTAATCCCAGCACATGGGAAGCTGAAAACAGGAGAATCACTACAAGTCCAATCTACATACTAAGACCAAAAAAAAAAAAAAAAAAAAGAACACATTCAATAATTCAATATAGTGATGGAACAATTGACTAATATGATTTTAACATGAAAACAAAATATGTTGGTATATAGTTCAAGTAAAATCATTTTAAGTAGGTCATCAAAAGAAAAAAGCAGCCTGGTCTACATGGTGTGTTCCAGGCCAGCCCAAATTACATAGTGAAACACTGCCTCAAAACAATCCTCCCACAAAACTAGAAGTGATAAAGGAAAAGAGATAGACAGACAGACAGACAGACAGACATTTAAAATGTAATACATGACTTGCCACATAGCCACCAGTTGTCTGCTGCATGCTGGGCCCCGGCCATACCAAGACTGCACTTTGGTAAGCAGACTGTTTTCCAGTGGGGGCCTACATGACTCACTCCAGGCAGAAAGCATAGGCAGAAGGAAAGCTTGACTTTCAGGTGGGCCCTACATCAAAACAACAGCCTCCAGTCTTCTTTTGCCTCTCTATTTGAGGCAGCCAAGGGGTCCATATCCTGGCGGCACTATCACATGACAGAAGAAGCTAGATTTCTGAACACCAGCTTCTTCAGTTGCCACTTGGAAAAGGGGTTACAACAGGCTCACAACTATAAAAATCGCCATGAACCTGGGGTGAGCATCAACAGTTTTATTGCATTGAGTTGTTGAAAGTTTAACTTCTCTGTTACCAGTGTTGCCTTTCCCAATTAATACACAAATTATTCCTCAAAGTGCAGCTGGCTTCCCAAGCAGTAGCAGTGGCAGTGGGAACACAGGCAGGCTGGGAGGTCCCAGGTGAACTGAGGCAGGACACCTGGAAAAGCTGTCATCTGAAGTGACATAATGGGGAGGCTGTGAGCCCACTGATCCTAGACGACATACAAGAGGTCAGAAAACACAGCCTTAGCTGTTTGTGCCGGCTACCACTTGCCGAATTTGGCAAGGTGTCCTAAGAAAGAGCTGCTCGCAGGAAAAGTGTGGCTGTTTTACAAGCAAAAATAAACGGGAACCGAAATATTCCCGATTCTTGTAGCAGTGAAAGCACAGGCAACTGCTTCCAGACCCCAGGCAAAAAATGCTATTGTAAGTCTTTGAGGAGCAAAGGGGCACTTCTCAGGGGAACCGATTGAGTCTGGGCGACCTGGACAGTGAAGGCGCATCCTCCCAGGGGCAACGGTGAGAACGGCAGGGTGTGCAAAGCAAAGAACCCGAGGGCTTGCACTGGTCAGCCTTCCACTGCTGTTACAGGGAACGCAGGATAAATGACTTACATGGGGTCCAGCAGGATGACTCAGTGGTCTAAAGCGCCTGCAGGTGGCTGCAGGGACCACAGTTCGATCCCCGGTACCACATGCTGCGCCAGCCCTGCCCTCAGGGCAGGCTGAGCCGGCCATAAAAATAAATAAATAAACAAAACAGAAGTTCTGAAACAAGAAAATAAATAAATAAATAAATAAATAAATAAATAAATAAAATAAATAAATGACTTACAGCCAGGAAAAGGTTACTTGGCTCCTAGTTAGCAGTTCCAGTACGCGGCTGGTCTGGGATTTGGCAGCCGCTGGGGTTTAACAGCATCGCATTAAGCGGAGCACATGGCAGAGTAAATCCCTTGCTGTGCCTCATAGAAAAGGACAGAACATGAGGCTGGGGTCACATATCCCCTCATGGTCATGTCCAGGGATGTCCAGGGATGCCAGGACCTCCTTGGCCCTGCCTTTGAAAGGTTCCTCAGCCCTCTAAGAATCACACTCGAGCTCTGGGGGGACACTGCATAGGCACAGATAGCAGTGCAGCTATTTAACAGGTAGTACTGGATAAAAACTGAGAAATCAGAATTCTTTCCAACTTTAAAGAGATTATGAGTTGCCGAAGTGGCTGTAAGGTTCCTTCCTCTGGTGAGAAAGAGAAGCAGGTGAAAGCTAAGAAATGCTTGATTGCCAGTCCCAGGAGGTTGACCAAAGAAGTCTGAGAGCCTCTGGGCCAAAATAGAGGATGGAGCTTTAGTTTGATTGGGCTAGGGGCGGAGTTTACAGTGACACAACCAGCGCTGATTCCGGGAGGGTTGACATTCCTCCCTGAATGACAAAAATTTAAAAAAGGAAATTCTAGGTTAACCTAGGCAAAGGAAACAAAAGATAGACTAGGAGTGGCTCATCCTCCTCCTTATTTTTGGGGTTCTGCACCATGTTGATTCGCTGCCAGGATGACCTAGTAGACCGCAGCACAGGCACCAACCCCATGAATAACTAGAACTGAACCGTTCAAGGTCCAATGCTTGGGTTTCAAGTTTTAGGAGCAAGAAGCTGTTTAGTTCTGAAGAAGAACTTAGTTCTGAAGAAGAACTTCATCTTATTATGCTTCTTATTCGGCCAGGAACAATGAGGTACAAAGGAAACAGGGATGCAGGCCACCCAGAACAAAAGTACTAGCAGGCTTTCCCAGTTAGAACCTTGGCTAAGGTAACTCAGTCTACGGCACAGTCTACAAATAAGCAGTTACTGTCCTTCCCAGGACTTTAGGACGATGCCAGCCAGGTACTACGTTTAAAAGAACTGGAAATCGAAGCCGGGATCATTTTCTGCATAGCTCATTCTCCCACAGAACTCCATCCCTGAGGATACCTTCCAGAAACCCAAACCAGAGCTCAATTAGAAAGCCTTCCCTGCCAATGCAGAGGGACTAGGACTCCGGAGCTGCTGATGTGGGCCAGATGGGGGAAATGAAAACAGCTGAATTATATATATATATATATATATATATATATATATATATATATATATATATATATATGTAAGAATGAAATCAATGAATATCTTTGGACAACATTTTAAAAGACTTTAAAAATATACAATTTTTAGATCAAAGAATAGGAAGTAGCCAATGTATAGAACAAACAAGCCCAAAGATGTTATGTATAACATGAGCAGTATAATGGCAATGTATTGTATTTTCAGTTGTGGCTAAATGAATACATTACAGCTGCTTTTGCCACAGGGGGAGAAAATGGGGTAACTGTGGGATGATGAATAGGTCAGTGTGTTTGTTCTGTGTGGCAACCATTTTGCTGGATAAGTATCTTAAAACAATGTGTGCTTCAAATATACCCAAGGTTTATTTTACATCTATACTTATTTTAACCTAGCAATTTCACTTTTATGATTATATCTTAGTGAAATAACCTTAGAAATGCACAAGGATCTTTACTAAAGATCTCAGAGCAAAATTTTTTACTGTATGTCTTACTTCCTTTTCTCTCATTGCTGAGACAAAATATCTGATGCCTGAAATTAAGGAAGGAAATGTTTGTTTAAATCACAGTTTGTGGAGATTTCAGTCCATAATCAACTGGCTCCAAGGCAGGGTGTCATGGCCCAGGGGCAACAGTTCAAGACAGCAAAAGCATCGCGAGCACAACACAGGGGAGACAAGCCTCTTCCCTTACATAGTAAGCAGGCTAAGACCCCCCACCCTCCACATACACACAAACCCGGGGGGGGGGGGTAGCACTCTCACCAACTCTGCACAGGATGAGGACGTTACAAAGGAAGGAGTAAGGACCCTGTAGCTTCTTGACTCCTCTTGCACAGGATGCAGATGTTACAAACGTGAAGATCCTGGCTCCCTGCTGAGTCTTTTAACTAAACTTTTAACCTTCCCAAATTGAGACAATGAACAACATCCTGGAGGGATAAGGGCACGTGCTTTTCACCCCAAGAGGTAGAGCTGCTAAATTACTTAGTTAAGCTTCTGGGCTTGTCAAGTTGACACAAGCATCAACCACAACACTATGTAGATTATGATCTGCTCCAAGTATCAAGGTACTTTTTAATTTTTTTATGTACTCATTTTAACGGAATTGGTACAGAGTCAGTCACACATGCAGTCGTGATCCTTCTGTTTTCAGCCTCCCCATTGCTGGGATTACAAGTGTGCGCCACCAGACTGGATGGTGGGCTCAGGACACCTGGAGGGGCAGGTACAGTGTGGCATGTGGTATGAGGCACCAAACCCCAGGCTCCTGCATTTACCTACTAAGCTATCTCAGCAGCCCAATATATTTCTTTATTGCTTTGACTTTTTTCTTTTCAGTACTAGGAATTGAGCCTGGGACCTTGCACTTGCCAGTGCTGCTGAGCTATGTCCCCAGCCCCTACTTTTAAATCAAAATAAATACAAGAGCATGCCCCTTCTTGCTCCTGTCAAGAAGGCAGAAAGTGGTCTTACACCTATCTGAAGACTCTACCTTCTTCCCCTTACTTTGTTCTCCAAGGAATGATGGAAGCTCGCCGCTCAGTCCCAAGTGCCAGCAGAGCCAGCTTCCTGCTCTAAACTGACCCTATCTCAGATTCATGCCCCATTGCTTTTGCGCCCTGCCTAAAACCATGCTCCTTTGTGAGGCTCGGTGCCACAGGCCAAGGTTCGCTGACCAGCTGGCCCCTGTAAGGTCCTTCCCCTCCCTCCTCTGGGCAGGGATGCACACAGCCTCCTACCTTACAGGACTCCAAACTCCTCTACTAACCTAGCAAAGCCACTTGGCCCTTGTTCATTGCATAATCCCCTCAATAAACTGAGATTTAGGCAAACAAAGGCCAGGAAGAAAGCACCTCTTCAGAGCTCTTGTGACAAAAGCCACAGACGCTTTAGGCTCCCAAAGGGACAGGGTGGGAACACAAAAGCCTCATCCTTTCAGCCCCTTCCACAAAGGCAGAGGGAAGGCTGAAGCCTTCTTTGCAACTGCTGTTACCTTTATGATAGCAAAGCTATCCGCAATAAACTAAACAGCTTACAGTGGGAGGATATTAAATTGATCATCGTTTATCCGTTGTAAGGAATACTTCACAGGGTACACAACCTGATGTAGAAGATTCAACAACCAAAAAATGTTCACAGTAAAGAAAAAAAGGAAGGCAAGATAAAAAATAGGTAACACATTCAAACATGTTGTTTCTCCTCTAAACCCAGTGGTATAAAACAAAAGAGTGTGTGTGTGTGTGTGTGTGTGTAAGCTTAGCTGCAAGGATAACCTGATGCACAGGGACACACTGCATTGCACGTAGAGTGCTACCGTCTTTCTTTTCACTTCTCGTTATGTATCACATGTTTTATTCTCATAATCAGCTTCCCCACGCTGCCCTGGGCACCCGGCCTCTGTCCTTGGCTGTCTCTGAGCTGGCAGCTGCCACTGCCCAACTTGGATGTGAAAGAGCAGAGCCTAAGTCATGCGGATTCTAATTGAAACCTTCTTCAAAGGTCCTACTGCATTCTGGCTCATGGTTCTTATGCTAAGAATAGACCTTTGTCTGGGCTTTGTAGGGACCTGAGCATGCAGGGTGCAAGGGCTATAAGATTGGGGGAAAGTGAGGGATGAGAGGGAGGTGCAGGGTCCCTGCCCATCTCCTTTCAAGAGGGAGCAAAGTCTATGGAAAGAGCACTGGCTTGGAGCCTGGCCTGGGTGTGTAAATAAAGCTTGATTCACAGTGTGGTTCTAAGGGTTTTCCCAGAGCAGAGTTGTGGGCATCTAGTGTTTATGCTACCCTCAGCAAGCCTGTGGCTGAGGGCATCAGCGAATCCCAGTGGCCAAACGAGCCTGCACATAGCTGACTTACAGAGGGCCTTGTCATTCAGAAGCCTCGGGGCTTTAGGAAGGTCTCCTGCATCCGTGCACCTGGAGCCCAAGGTGGACTGGGTCAGTGTCTCTTGGGGTCAGCTACAGGAAGCCTCCGGTAGACCACAACTTCCATACCCCCCAAAGGGCTGGGAGGAAGGGCACCCTCCTCTCCTGCAGCTCCTGCTCAGCTGGGCGTCCTCATCCCTTTTCACCTTTCTCTCCTTCATTTCACAAATGCTTTGATGCACAATTTTTAATGAATTCATGTTCTACAGCTAGAAAACAGCTTAGAAATTATGGGGTTTGGTTTTGCATTCCCTTTGTCATCTATCAGGTAGTCGTTTTTGTTTTTTTCTAAGTCATATTCAAGGCAGTAGAGTGGCTCGATACCTACAGCAGGGGAGCATCCAGGTAGTACGGACCCAGAGTGTGCTGTCGGGTTCCCTTTAGCTACCCCAAGCTGCTCACCTCCTGAGAGAGCCCAGTTCTTCCTGCCTGGGTAGTAAATGCCGGTTTGTGGAAAGAAAGGAGAGAATAAAGAAAGTAAGAAGGGGGGCACTTGAAGAGCAGAGGAGATGGACAGGGGGGGAAAGAGGTACTGGCTTTGCCATGACAGAGCGAGGGAGTGGCACTGTGCTTCTTGGGTTTGGGGACCTGGTGAGCCCTTCCCCCATGATACCATCTTAAACATGATTCATTATAATTGCAGTGATAATATAAACACAAATACAGTCTCCCTTCAACTGCCTTTATTTACTTTCTTCTGGTTTTAAAAGAAGCGGAAGCCCTTCCCAAGGGCTCCTCTGTGAGCACAGGGGCCCCAGGCTCCACACCCACTGTGCACAGTAGGAGTCTGCCTCATTCTGTGATCCTGGGTCAGTGTATTCTGGGATAGTTTTGCTCCTACTCTGACCCTAAGCTGGGTGCAAAGGTCCTAAAAGAGAAAGCTAATTTTAAATGTCAGGGTGAAGGATTACACACAGTGTTCTGTAGGAATTTCTAAGCCTAAAATTGGTGAACAGATTTGAATTAACAGCATCTTTCCTGTTCTGTCCCACTGACTCGCTTCACCATCGAGAAGGAAAAGCAGACAAATAAACAATGGCGGAGGCAGGGTTTGCAGATCATCCTTGCACGATCTTGCACACCCTCTGCCAAGCACACTGCAGTCCTTCCAGGAAAGGAGAATATCAAGTCTTCAACTGGGACAGAACACAGAGGCTTGGGACAAACTCAGACACGGGGCCAGAGCCCCCAGGGCAGGGCAACACCACAGTCCAGCACTTCCATAGTGCACAGGGTGAGGTGATTCTTGAGGGTCCCAAGAAGTCACAGAAATGAGGAGGGAGGATCAAAGGAGTAGGAAGAGCCACCACAGGAGAAAGGCTCGCAGCAAGAGGCTCAGTGTCCCCTGCACTGCTGACCGTGAGGAGGTGCTGGGAGCCCACTGCAAGGAGGAGCCACCCCAAGGAAGCAGCTTCAGAGAGGCAGCTCCCCACTTGCATTTGGATGCAGAATATATCCAAAGGGCACTCCAGAGGGAGCCCTTGTGGCCTTGGGCTAATGGCCTTTGCTGTGCTCCCAGAGTGATGGGGGCAGTTAGGTCACCTGCTTCTCAGATGAAGCATCTGTGCGGACCAAACCAGAGGGCACTGGCCCACTGTCTAACAGTGAACAGGATCCCACACAATGGTGCACCATGGCCACCACCAAGCTCGGTGCCACCACCACTGGTCTTCACAGCTAGGTTGGACGACACAGGTTGAACTTTTGGCACCTGGGGGAGCTCCCTTGAGGAAGTGCTTTTATGATCTGGGATATTGGAGAGTGGGATTGATGAGAGCCTAGTGAGGCTTAGTGATCCTCTCTCTCTCTCTCTCTCTCTCTCTCTCTCTCTCTCTCTCTCTCTGTCTCTCTCTCTCTCTCTTTCTCTGTCTCTCTCTGTCTCTCTGTGTCTATGCCTCCTGTTTGTCACACACATACACACACATGCACACACACACAAAGTACATGCCTGCAGGCACGTGCACCTGTGCAGTGAAATCAAGAGCCTGGCCTGCTAACACAGCACATCTCCTTAACCACACCCCAGGCTTACCCCTCTGGTTGCTCCTGAAGCCTTTGCAGAAGAGCAAAGAAAGAAAAGACCAAAAGCTATAGTGCGACCCAGTCTTTAAAAAAAAAGACCAAAGGCCTGGCTGGCTGAGGGAAGGCACACTGGGAACCTCCTGCACAGTTGGCCTCTTCTGACTTTTTCCTGTCCCACTGACAATCTTAGAAGAAAATAAAACCTGTTGCCTGAATTTCTTAGTTAGCCATGTATTATATTTTCTCCTCCATCCCCTTGCCCAATCAAGCCGTAAATTTGTCCTTTTCTCATTTTTGTGTACCTCTGGGTTCCCACCCGTAGCCAGCAATTGCTCACTTAGTGTGCACTAAGTGTGCTACATGCACTTCCTCTGCTACCTCATTTGCAAATGAAGAAAGAGAGGCTGGAGAGCTTTACCCTCTTCCCACAGAGAGCAGGCTTTCCTTTAAGCAGAATGTGAGGCTGCCTGACTCCAGAATCCACGCTGATACAGTTCAGCCCTCTACTAGTTCCGCAGAGGCAGCTGGGACAATGCAGAAACATGTGTGCCACTGAGAAAATAAAAATTAATGCAAAGAGTTAAAATGAGAACATGTTGCAGAAAAGCTGGTTTACACTCTAGGAGTCACAGGGCAGACTCAGAGGGCTCAGCCAAGTAGGACAGATGCCTGTGAAGAATGAGCTGCCCAGCTGACTCCCTGCGCTTAGCCTAGCGAAGCAGGAGCTGGGGGAAAGCCTGTGTCAAACACAGACAAATAAGAACTCAACCATGTGAAGTCCACACCACCAAACAAGAGGTCAGTGCATCGGGTCAAATTCAGGACATGGTGAGTCAGAACTGGAAAACTCCAGCCAGAATAATCCCGTTATAGGCTCCACCAAGACCTTGCATTTGAGCGCCTGTTGGGAGCCTGGACTCATGGGAGCCTGGGTCTGGCTGAAGCCTGGGAAGTTGGAAAACCCTGGAGACCCATGCAGTGTGGGGCTTGGTGCTGCATGGAGTCTACGCTCAGCTCCTCAAGCTTGTTTTTTCTGCCTGCAATTTCATTTGAAGAAAAGCTTTGACTATGGCAAAGGCTTTGAGGCCATGCAGCCACACGATCGCTGTAGCCCTTCCAGCCAGGACTTCCATTGTTCCACAAGGGTCCCAACACTCAGGAGTCCTGGGCAGAACTGTGGGTCTCCGCAGCAGTAAGCTGTTCGTGCTCGCGCTCACTTCCCTCTGGTCCCAGCTCCTGCTGCCCAGCACTCCATTCCAGCCCCAAGAGAGGTCCCACTTGGCTTCTCGGCTCAGGGACAACAGCTGGCCAGATGCAGCAGTGGCACAAGCTTAGTAATTATTGCCCCCATCCTGGTCCTCTCGCCTGGTCCTGTCACCAAGCCTTCAACCTGAGACCAGCTTCTTCATGGCAGGGCAGCTTTGGGAAAGCCAGAGAAGATAGGCCTGTCCTGTGATCAGCAGTCTGGGGTGGCCTCTTGGAGTGAGAGGTGACCTGGACCTGTGGCCTGCTCACTGCTGTAACCCCTGGAGCTCAGACTCCAGGAACTCCACTCTGCACCTGCACTACCCAGCTCATCCATGGGTGGTTCAGAGGCCAGGCTCAGGATCACAGCCAGCCCTTCTCCTGCTTGTTTTTTTTTTTTTTTTTTTTTTTTTTTTATCAGACTGGCCTTTGGCCTCTGTGTTCTGACCCTCTGGAGTGCTGGCTGGAGGACTTCTCGAAGCTATTTGGCCTTGCTAGGCTCCAGGTCCTCATCTGCAAGTGGAAGTGATCACACCTAACCAAGAGTAGGCACGTCACCTGAGGACATAAGGAGCCAATATACCAGTGTAAATCAATGCCAGCATATAGCATTACTCTTATCATTGCTGTTACGGATTGAGATGTTCAGGTTTTAGTCCCCTTGGTGTGCCGGAACACATTACCAGACTGGGTAGTTCATTATCAACAAAAATTCATTGCTTACACATCTAGAGGCTCAGCAGTGAAGATCAAGGTACAGGAAGATTTATTTGGGGACTAATGAGGACTTTGGGTTTCACAGAAGACATCTGCTTGCTGCGCCCACACACCATGTACCCTACTCCTTAATCCCACCACTGGAAGTGTGTGTACATTTCACCATATGAAACTGGGGAGTATCCAGCTCTGTATATCCAATGCTATTAATAACACCCAAGCCCAGGAACTCAAGGACTCTGGGTCCTTGTCGGGCCTTTGAGCTCCTCAGCCATTACTCAGCCAGTGCGCCACAGAGTTTCATACTGGAGCACTTGCAATGCCTGCCACACACCCAATGTCCCATCGTATAGCACAATGCAAATAAAGGACAGTCCAGTACAGTGCCTGGGGCATAAACTAGACTCAACATGTGAACTCAAGGCCATTGTGAAGACCTCAGTCTGCTTTTGTGGGTACCAACTTCTTTCTTGTCAGCACAGCCCCTGGACCAAGGAAGCATATTTGAGAGTTGGTTACATTTACTGAGTGTAACTAGCTACCGTTATTTCTCCTTTAGGATCTTGTATAAGGTGCACACAGAGTCTTCTTCCCAAGGATATTACAGTCTCAGAAGAGAAGACAATCAGAAAATAATGCTATTAGAAGTTCTAATGTATAGCACTAAGAGAAGTAGTATGGATATTTTGTACGTATTCATTTAAGTGGCTTAGAATGCTGACACTATCCACAGTGTAAAATTAACAGTAGAAGCCTTCCTCTGCTACTTTTACCACTGTTAACAATTTTTTAAAAATTATTTTAATAAGAAAGAGCAGTATGACAGTTTCAAAGATTTTACTGATACATTCACAATAATTGACACATTTCATATTGCTGTCCTCATAGTAGTTATACAGAGCACAGGGTGTAGACATGAAAATTTTCTAATCAATATTGGTAAGGAAAGAAAAAAAAATTTCTTCTCTTTGAACTGAGAGGAAGTAGTTGTATACATGGTCCATTGTTCCATAATTGCACTGGGTTATAGGTAAAACTGGCAATGTTAGAGACTGTTGATTTAAGCCTCTTACAGCTCATCATACTAATCTAGCTCTGCTTTTTTATGCCTCATAATTAAGTTCTTCCACTCAGTGATCAAGGGCAAGTTAAAACAAGACCTGTATAACAAAACACCCTTTGTGTCTTCCAAAGTCAAATCCCCTCAGGATTAACTTTAGAACCATGTACAGTGCTTTATAGAACTGTTGTCAGTATCAGCCTTCGGGACGAGTCACGGCCATTGCTTGACCAGTTTGCTTTCTGTGAAAGACTTAGAGAATGTTTTATCTCTAGGTGACTCTCCTTAGACACACTACAGTTTATTTATCCCTTTCCTCTGAGGTCCCATAATCTCCTTGACCAGAAAATTTGGAACACCACTGAGTTATAGGATGTTACAGCACAAGTTCTCTTATGTCCTGAGTCCTCACTGACCTTAAAGAGCTAGGGCCAAAATGTAGGCTATCCTCATAGCCCTTCTTTTTCTCCATTTTTTGGTCTGTTAACTTACATTCTCAACCCTCCAGCAGAGAAGCTTCATGATACCATTACTCTACAACATAGGTAGTTGAACTTAATATCACTGTCTTTCTGAATATCATACAGCTTAGACTTAGCTTGAAATTGATATTTTTCATCAATCATTGATATTCTAATAAATCTCTATAGAATGTGATAAAGCAGCTACACATTTTTACACAGACATTTAGAAATCCAAGGATGTACAAAATTGTAGCCTGTCAAGACTGTGGCATTTTGCCTAGTCTCTTACTCTCAATTAATACCTTTTCTTTCTTTCTTTTCTTTTTTTTTTTTTTTTTTTTTTTTTTTTTTTTTTTTTTTTTTTTTTTTTTTTTTTTTTTTTTTTTTTTTTTTTTTTTTTTTTTTTTTTTTTTTTTTTTTTTTTTTTTTTTTTTTTTTTTTTTTTTTTGTTAACCAACCATTTACTTGAGAGAGTATAGCAGTAACTGAGTTTACATTAGAAGCAGTACACATCTAAAAGACTAGAATGACAGGCATTCCAACCATAGTTTTAGTGTTGTATGTTGCTATCATCAATGTAAAAAAACTTTTGAAGGTTCTTAGCACCAATATCTGATTCATCCTGTGTACATAAGTGCATGGTTTTGCTCCTGTCATGTTTCCTCTCTTTTCTGTTTCATGTCACTTCATTGTTTAATCCATAAGTCTTTGATTTCCATTCAGCTGTGTTATGCCCTTCCATTTTTATTTCTTCTTTAGAATTCTTACACTAGGGAGACTATATGATATTTACACATGTAGGTCTGGTTTATTTCAGTTATGAGCATACATTCAATATACGTCCATTTATATATAAAGCCTTCCAGTTTATCATTCTTTATAGCTAAGTAATATTACATTGTATAAAAATGCCATATCTTTTTCAACCATTCTTCAAATGATGAGCATTTTGATTGTTTTCAAGATTATTGGTTATTTGGTTATTTGGTTATTACAAGATTATTTGGTTATTACAAATTGGGCTGCTATAAACATAGATGCACCGATACTTCTATGGTATGATGTTATCAGTTCTTCTGGGAAAATTCCCAGTAGGGGGTTAGCTGGACTGAATGGGCTTTCTAGTTCTAGTTTTATAAGGACCCTCCACACTGTTTTCCATAATGGTTGCACCAATCTTCAGTGTTCCTTTTTCTCCCGAGCCTCACCAACATTTGTTGTTGGTTGATTTCTTTATGATAGCCATTCTTTCTGGAGTGAGATGGTATCTAAGTATTGTTTTGATTTGTATTTCATGGATGGCTTGCAAACAGTTTTTTAATGTATCTTACCAGGAAAAACTTACACATATAGCAATATTAAGTGCACACACACACACACACACACACACACACACACACACACACACAGGCATTTTACCAGGATTTTGTCCCTGTGTCATTCCATTCACTGATTTAAATTGAGGAATTTAAGTGACATCAGGCTTGCGCAACATGCGCCATAATCAGTTGCCATCACTTCCTCTCTTCAGCCCCCAGCACCACTAAGCCACTTTTCTTTCTTGTGGGATTTGCCTGTTTTTCCATATCATACACTAAATAAAGCTTTTGCACCTGTGTTATTTTACTTAGTATCATATTTTGGGGTTCATCCATGTTGTAGGAAGGACTTGTACCTCATTCCTTTTATTATCAAATAATATTCTGCTGCTTAGATATGCAGCATCACGTCGTACCTCTCCATTCATGAGTTGATGGACAGACGGGTCTTTTCCATGTGGAGGCTATGCTGAACAGTACTGCTGTAAACATTCAAACATACAGGCTTTTACAAAACTTACAGAAACAGGTTCATTCTATTTTTCATCACTGTTCATTTTGTTCACTTTTAAAAAATCCCTTTCTTTACACACTGGCGCACATAGCTTGCAAGGGAGCAAAATAAATGCATGGTGATTCTGTGCTTGCAAGGAGCAGAAGGAATTTGAGC
This sequence comes from Myocastor coypus, assembly GCA_004027025.1. Lineage (NCBI taxonomy): Eukaryota > Metazoa > Chordata > Mammalia > Rodentia > Myocastoridae > Myocastor > Myocastor coypus. The sequence continues at coordinate 193,577 of PVJA010000187.1, forward strand.
AGGAGAGGTTGTCTTTTATTTCGAATGAAACAAATTTACAGCAAAAAGGAAGTGGCTAAGGAAAGACCCACTGCAAGCAACCTTAAAAGATGGGTAGGGTCAACGGCTATCATCACCTTCTTTGGCAAATGCAAGGGCATTTCTTGACACTCCTGGCCTTACTTCTTAGGTTGCTGACAAGCCCCATCGTCACTAGGGAATCGGTGCCATTCACTGGATCTCAGCCAGATGTGCCCACAGCCACCACCGTCAGTAGAGCGGGCAGGCCTGGCCCACTCCCTCCTCTTGGTCTTTCTCTGCCCTTCCCCACCCTGCCCAGGCACTCTAGAGTGGCTGCATTTTAATCACAGGCTCAGCTGAGTTGCAAAGAGGAGAAGAGTAGTGGCACCCTGGTTACCTGTGAGGCAGGGAATTGGCACTAAGCCTGCTCATCTTAAACTGCCCATCTGCCCTCGGGAAAACCTCATGCAAAATAATAAGGTTCTTCTTTCCACATTTCAACACCCCATCCTCGTTGGGGTTTGTTTCCCCCTAAGTCAGCATTGGTTGCTATTTTTGTAATTATTCATTTCTAAAATATTCCACCTGGTGACCAAATCAGACTGGCAGCAAAGTGAGGCTGATTATACAAAAACCCATCTGTCCTCATTAATCCTTGTAATGATATGCAGAGCCCCAGCCAGGGACCCTGGAAGTGCTCAGTGCACGAGTGATCACAGGCAGTGACACAGCTATGCACAGCGTCCCTCTTTGATCTGCAGAGCCACATCAGAGGTGATGACAACCCAAGGTCTAAACCCAGCCACGGAAGCAAATCATTAACTAGTGGCAGGGGCTGGGAGCGGATTTCTACATGATAGTTCAGACCCAGCACCTCACACACTGGGAACTTGGTTAATCGCTTCTTCTTCCTGTGCTCCACCATGGCCACCCACCACGATTCCCCAGGCTTTCTAAAGTGTGGGCCTACAGCAGCCTAGATATTTGGAAGAAAGACATACAAGTTCATATGCTGAATGCTTCATCATCATTCTCACTGACCAGCTCATCTCCAGAATCTGAATAGCGAAATGGACCCCCAGGCTGGCAAGGTTGGGGTATGGCTGCCGGGCACATTGACCACAGGTTCATCTGTGGACAAGATCCCGACACTTCCTTGGTTCAGTCATGAAGATGCCACCTGCATCATTCAATCTGACATCCTGCCCAATACTAGCCTAGACCTGGTGCCTGAGGGGCAAAACCAAGTGGCTTTGAAGGAGCAGCTGTCTAACTAAAATAAGGGTTTGTCCTCATCTGTGATTACCCAGTTCCCCCTTCCCCGGACTCCCCATTTGAAGGTCTCTAGGGAACACCCACTCTATATCTTCCCAACGTCTGCATTTATATACTGGTACCTCTCTCTTCTCACACCTTGAGCATTATATTACCACCTCCCTTCTGGAATTCCTGAAAACACCTGATGAGCCTCCAAGCTTGGGCCATCCTGTGGCTGCTTGTATTTCTACATCGGTGACGGTCACTCGCTGTTCCTGTGTCTACATCACTAGCTACTATGGTAAGCCACTCATCACTTTCCATCGCTCTAGTGCAGTCACTTCCTACTAGGTACCTAAAGTCTTCCCTCTCTAACCTCAAATAAAACAGAAATAAATAAGATATTAAAAGACAAAAATAAGTCCAAGGTGTGTTGTGATCTCAGCACTTGGAGTGGCTGAGGTAGGAGGATCTCAAGTTTAAGCCCCACCTGGGCAATTTAGCAAGATCCTCTAAGCCTGGGGTATAGCTTTGGGCCAAAGGCCTGGATTCAATAATAGAGAAAAAAACAAAAATCTCAGAAAGAAGAAGACAAAACAAGAGTTGCCTTTGTATAATATAATGGATTAAGTAAGACATTTAAGTAATTGTCTTGGTTTGAATATTTGTATCCATAAAATTCATGTTGAAATTTAACTGTCAGCATAATGGTGTAGGTCAGATTTCTCATTGCTGGGACCAAATGTCTGACACCCACAGTTGAAAAAAGAAAAGTCAGAAATGATTTTGTTTCAGAGGGCTTGGATAATGGTCAACTGCTCTAAAACAGGAGCATCACAGTGGGTGTGGTGGAATAAAGTTACCTTATTCTTAGTGGCCAGGAGGCAATGCAAAGGACCAGGGACAAGGAAGAGAGGCCCGAGACTAGATATAGACCCCAGATCACACCTCATAACCCACCCCTGTGTGTGCTTTACCATTCCTGAGGTGGCTGCCAAGCCCATCAAGTTCACAATGAAGCTTAACTGTCAAGATGAAGGTATTGGGAGATGACCTAAGATGGACCAAGCCACGAGGACCTCACCATCCTAGATGGGTTGGATGTTTTAATAAGAAGGGCTGCCTGGAACAGACTTCTCTGCTCAGCCTCTGTTTTTCTGCCCTGTGAGGATTCAGGAAGGAGGTTTCTGGACTTCCCAACCTCCAGAGGTCTCACCCAACCAATGATGGCTCATAAATCTCCAAGTCTGAGGGCTGCTGTATTATGCCACAGATTATACTGAGACAGCTATTAAACCAGTGAGAGATCGCAGGAGCACATCGGGCACATGATAAAAAAAATGTTCAGATCTGTTCTATGTACAAGCATCAGTTAAGCAGAAAATAAACAGAGCCACAGCAACTAAATACTTAGGCTTAGCACCAAACTAGAAACACTGCAAGGCTTATATGAAGACTACAGATCTTTACTGAAGATGCAAATGAATACAACATGTTCATGGCTAGGAAGGATCTTCATGAAGGTGGAAATTTATCTCCCAAAATAATAAATTCAATTCAACCCCATTAACAGTCACCACAGAATTTATCATAGCACTTAAAAGTTATTTGATGATTCTACAAAAGTCACTGTAAAATTCATGGTGAAGAAAAAAAAAACTGTCCCTCATACTGCGTATTGGTCACAAGACCCCTTACAGATATTAAAACCCATAAATATACCAGCTCTTTATGTACAGTGTTCCATTGCTTATACTGAGCCTATAGACTCCCTCCCATATACTTCGTATTGCTTCTAAATTATGTATAAGACCTATTAATATGTAAATATGTTGTAAAGAATTACTAAACTGTATCAGGGAAGAGTGACAAGAAAAAAGTTTGTACATGTTTAACATAGCCGCAGGTTTTTAAGGAGTATTTTTTTATCCACTGTTGGTTGAATTGTACATGAAGAACTCAGGGACAGAGTGCCAACTACATACATGAAAATAAGTTCATGAAGCTGTCCTCTGAAAATTCAGAACACCTTACGGGATTATAATACTGTGTGCCTTTTGTAGTCAGAGTGGAAAAGCAAAGAGATCAGTGGGGAAAATAATGACTGGAAATGTAGCTGTAGAAACTTAGTTCAGGGCATTTCAAGGAAAGTGAGAGCGTGGTATGGGCAATAAAGCCATCAGTGAAAGCCACGCAGGGAAGCTGCCTGTCTGAAAAGACAGAAGGATTTCACCTTAGGCTTCACACCGTACATGAAACTAAAGCTAACATAACAAATCAAATGTAGAAATCAAAGCTTGAAGAGAAAATATAAGAGAATATTTGTATAATCTCGAGATGAAGCATTCTTGAGGAGATAAACGAAACAAACTGTAAGATTGGTTTAGCCAAATTAAAAATAAAACTTGGCATAAAGAAGACAGTACTAATAAAGTTTAATGATCATTCAGACACAGGAAGAAGCAATTTTGCAGCAAAGGGAATGGAGGGGCCAAGTATACCGTGAGTGATGGGACCATTGGGGGCTCCAGAGGCCAGGCTGTGACCTTTGCTTATTCTTACCAAGAACTGGGTAAGAACTGGGCAGTCTCTGAAAGATCACACACAAGATAGCAGTGACAATGATGTGTTGGAGATTTCCATTTTGGGAGGGCATTCTGGGAGCAGAGAGGGAGTGGCTCAGAGGTTGAAGACTGATTGCAGCAACCATGTAATTTCACAGCGCAGTGGTCCAGCCAAGAAACGCTGACAAGGAATGTGAAATTAATGGAAAGAATAGGCTTAGAGGTGGGGCCCAGGAAGACAAGTGGATCCCAGTGGCAGCAGCCTCATCAGAGTGTTCATACTCTGATGTGTTAGTTGCTGAGCCTGCTGGTAGGAAGTGGGTCAGTCAGCACAGGACCCGAAGGGGTGTGTTCTTGGCCCTGGCCCTGCTTTCTGGCTGACTGTCTTACACTCTTTTGGCCAAGAGCTGAGCAGATTTCTTCTGCTGTGCTGCTTCTCTCTTGGAGCCAGCTGATCATACACTGAACTCATAGAACCATGAGTCAAAAATAAGCCTTTTCTCATCTAAGTTGTGCATGATGTCAGAAATGGAAAACTGACAGATGCAAGTTTCTACAAGGGAGACATAATGGGAGAATAAGACTGCCTGTGGGGCTGGGGTGAGGGAAAGGAAAGTGTCAGGAATTACTGCTGGGTACCAGTACATACCTGGAGATCCAGGAAGTGAGACAAAAAACAAAGGAAGAAGAACACATTTGCTGCAGAAACCCAAAGGTACAGTTTGGGCTGCATTATAACAGGACAGTTTGAGAATTCCTTGCCAAGATACATAAGTTCTGTTTACAAAGGCAACAGTTAAAAATGCTCGGGTCCTGGAAGAAAATGAACAGGCACTTTTGACTCCAAGGAGCACATCCTTCAGTTTAGAAGAGTGTTTACCCCACAAATGGGTGATAAACAATTCGTCTGTAATGCCACATTGGTAGGGGTTTGGGGATTCTGTGGTCAGAATCGGGCCCTGGCGTGGCAGATCGCGTCACCACCGTGGTCATGTTAGTAAGGTTGCAAGTAACATCTTTTGTTCTGCCTAATCTTTTCTGCTGAACTTAAGGTATTAGGTGACTCAAGGATCAATAAAGATGAATTTTTATAAATATGCCTTACAGGGCCAGTGAGATAGCTCAGCGGTCTAAAGTGCCTACTTAGGCAAGTTTAGGCAAATGCAGGGACCACAGTCCTATCCCTGGGACCACATGCCACACTAGTCCTGGCTCTGGGCTGAGCTGGCCACAAAACATAAATTCCATTGTCATTTCTTACACTCTTTTCTGTTGTCTTCCTTTTTCTTATCTGTATCTAGTAATGCAGATGTTCAAGAAGTATTTGTTACTGTTTCACTCCCTGACTTCCTGGACCTGTGGGATTTGGGCAGAAACACTGTAATACTCCTCAGACCCAGCCATGATTACATCACTGCTGACCTAAACCTGCCAAAGTCCAAATCCTGTCCGGGTAGAGGCTTGTGTCTTCCTGAGGCTTCACTGCCACCAGGGACCCCACTCTGAGCTGCTCATCAGAGTTTGGAGATTCTCTGACCCCTGCTTTCCATCTGAGTCAGGAGTCTTATTTGTATCCATTGCAGCCTAAAATTAGATAGCCTCGCCAGGAATGTGCTCATCTTCAGAAGAGCCATCTACCTGGTGACACAGGCCAAGGCTCATGCTGCTGTTCTTGGGAATAGCGTCCCATCTGCACTGAATACAAGAAAGGGGAGGATCACCTGAGGAAATGGACCTGTAACTCTTTCCCAAAAGAGATACCTGGGCCCTTTGTTCCGTGGAAATAGTTCTTCCCCTTCACCAAGGATGCAAGCAAGGCTCAAGGGCAGAGGTACAGGCCTTAATCTTTTCTACAGCACAAAACACAAAGCCTGGATCTACCATAGCACCTCTCCTTGACTAGAAATTGCCAAAAACCAGCCTACTATAACACCATTAGAAATATCCTTTCTCTGACCCATTTACACAGTATACATAGCTACATTTGTGATATGGGTGCAGTCATGGATATAAACAGAGATCAACAGACTAAAGAAACTAAAAAAGCTAATCTCATTTTGCTTCTTCTTTTTCTTTTGCCCTCTCTAAGCAAATGCACTTTTTGGAGTCTGCATTCAATTCCAATTAAGGGATGCTTTTAAACCTTGTGCAGAAAAGCAACTATATTTAACACTACCTTTCACTCTAAATAGTAATTGGATTTTATAAGGTATGAAGCCTTTAAAGCTTCCTTGAGTCTCAAAACCATCTCCCTGCTGCTAATGAGCCAGCTGAGATGTGCTCAAGGCAAAAACTATACTGGCGGGGCTCACCAGGTACCAGAGGATTTGCACCACACCTCTGCTTAGGGACAGAGAACTGGACACAGGGGACTGACTTAATTTTCATAGCCAAGGGAGAAACTAAAAAGAAAACAAAATATAAGTAATTTGAGGAAATTGGCACATCAGTTTTTTCAATACTTAGAATTAGATTTTAAACATGATGACTCTAAAGAAGAGGAAAGAAAATCATGGGCCTAAAATAAGAGCTATTCTGTTAAAAAAAAATACCAGTTTTCTAAAAAGAGGATTTTTATAATATTCTTTGAGTTCAGTCATGGTGTCTTCCATCACAGACCACTTTTATGGGTGCAAATAAAAATGTCTCTGATGTCAATAAAACAATGATTTGTATAAAACTTCAAACAAGTCACTGTTAGAGCAATCATGCACACACACACACACACACACACACACACACACACAGGAGTCCCCTCTAGATTCTCTTCTTGGTCCAAGAAGTCAGTATTTGTAATCCCAAAGATATGTTATTGAAATCCCATCAAGTTAATTCCAATCTACCACTCCTAGTCATAAACGACAGTTTTGCTGGGGATTGGCTCAGTGGTAGAGTTCTTGTCTTTGTGTAAGGCCCTGAGTTTGAACCCCAGGACAGACAGACTGACAGACAGACAGACACAGAGACAGAGACAGAGAGACACAGACATAGAGACAGAGAGATATTTTATAAACAGCAGTCTTAATGATGTTCAAAAAGCCAAAGGAAAACAGATAAGAAGTCAAAAGTTTAAAAACAGAAATCTCAAGAGACAGAAATTTAAATGGAGTGCTAGGAGCACTAGGCATGCCCTTGTGATGCAGCTTTTGCCTATCATGCATAAAGCCCAAAGGAAAAACAAGGAAAGACTAAACGGAAACCAAAAAGTAGTTGGAAAAATGAAAAGGACACTAACAGATGAAAAATTTACTAGAGGAGAAGCAGTCAATTCTTAAATTTGTTTCCTTTCCTTTTCTCAATTGCTTCTTCTTTTTGTCTTCCTAATTTCTTATACCTTTCATTCTTTTTGTCTTTCTCCTTCAAATTTTACATCCACCTGAACAGCTGGTTGGAACACAGCACTCCATATTACAACAAATGCTGTCAAATTCCTATTACTTTGTTCAGTGAAAATCTGTCTCACTTATCATCTTTTGTTTTAATTCTAATTTGTACTCTCTTTAAAAAATAATGAAAAATTTACTAGAGGAATCCAAAAGCAAATTAGAGTGTGTAGAAAAAAAAATCAGTAAATCTGAAAGCAGGACAATTGGTGTGACTGTGTCTGAGAAAAAGAAAGAAATTAAAGAAAAGTGACCAGAGCTAAGGGATTGTCCAACTTGTATACTGTAGGAGTCTCAGAAAGGAGAAAAGATGACTTTTTTTTTTTTTTTTTTTTTGTATTTTGAGGAAGGGTCTAGAGGTTGTTAGAGGTCTCATCACTAGGTCGGACTCTCAGTAATCCCCCTGTTTACAGCCCCGCAAGAGCTGGAATTATAGGCACGTGCCACCACACCCAGTCTCAATTGCCCTGTCAGGGCACCCTGAGGGGGGGGCAGCACAGCAGGCCCAGGGATTGAACCCCCAGCCCCTGAGCCTGCTTGCAGTTATTTTAATCCGCTGAGCTATTTGGCTGGCTCCAAAAGGGAAGAAGAAAGAATAGAGAGGTTACTTGAGGACATAAAGGTGGGAAACTTCCCCCAATTAAAGAAAGACATGAATGTAAATATCTAAGAATCTCAATGATCTCTAAGCAGGAAGAACTCAAACAAGCACACATAAGATACATTTTAATCAAACTATCAAAAGCCAGACACAAAAAGAGAACGCTGAAAGCAGCAAGAGAGAAGACGGTGCCCACAGGTGGGTCTCAGTAAGGTTTTGGCCACCTCGCATCTCAGTCACCAGAGTCAGCCAAATAACATATGAAAACTGCTAAAAGGAAATCATTGTCAACTAAGAATCCCATGTCTAGAAAAAACGTCCCTCACAAGGAAAGGACAAATTCTAATATTTGAGATAAATGAACAAACTCAGAAAGACTTGATTACCCCTAAACCAGCCCTGAAAGAAATGCTCAGAGGGGTTCCGCTGTTGGAAATTGTTGGGTGGTGACTTGCAGGTATAGAAAGAAATAAGATTTTAGTAAAGATAAATGCATAGGCTATTACAAAAGCTAACACTTGTGTTACACAGTTTGTGATTCTGCGGTTTTCAACATGATCTATGAGATATTTAATTGTAACAGTTTTAATGATAAGAGATTAAACATTTAAAATAATTATAGTCTGAGAGATAATATTATTGTTTGTTTGATTTATAACTCCACATTTTCTTTTCTACAGGATTTAAGAAACTAATGCATTTTAAAAACAATAATCAGTTTATGTTTTTAGACCCACATACACAGGACATAATTTTATGACATTAGTGAATGAAAAGAGTAGGGATGCAGGTACTATTAAAGCAGCAAATATTTTTTCCATGGAAGTGCTGGGGTGGAACCCAGGGCCCCACATGTGCTAGGCAAGGAGTAAAACGAGGCACTTAGAAAACAAATAGTAGAATGACAAGTTATTCTTTTCTTGTCAGTAATTGTTGTAAATGTAAGTGGCATAAACTCTCCACTCAAAAGACAGAGCTCAACAGAATGAATTTAAAAAGCACATTAAAAATCTCTTTACTTCTAAAGGACGATGTGACTCCACTTAACTGACACACAAAGAAGAGCCACATTCATACAGAGCGAAGCTGGAACAGTGGTTGTGGGGGTTGCAGGAACACGGCAGTGTGGAGCCGCTATTCTATGAGTGTGAAGTCTCACTATTGCAAGATAAGGAATTCAGGATGTGGAGCGCTGATTGTTGCACAGCTGTGTGAATGTATGTGATTCCACTGAATTGCATGCTTTAAAATAGATAATATACCAGGGGCCAGTGAGGTAATTCAGCAGTCTAAAGTGCCTGCTTAGGCAAGCGGAGGCAACCACAGGGACAGTGCTATACAAAATTACAAAGAGAAGGAGAAAAATGCAATGTCAGACCCCAAGCTCACCCGGAGCAAACGCTGGAGACACTAGCATAGAGGAAAATGGGAGTCACACAGCTGAAATCTCTGAATTAATAGCATCTAAAGTAAAGAAACGAAGGCAGAAATGTATAAAGGAAATCAGATCAGAAATAACCTCTGAAGTAAAAAAAAGAAACCTCTGAATCAATAGCACCTGGACTAAAGGAACAACTGTAGAAAGGCACAGAGGAAACTAGATCAGGTATAACCTCTGAAGTAGAAAAAGAAAGGATAACTATAATGAAAGAATTAATACATGCTTCTAAAAAAGACATTGATAAAAAATTAGAGAATAGAAAAATGATAGAATCCTTAAATGAGCAATATAGGAAAGAAATAGATCACATGAAGCAGTTTCAAAGAGATATATAGGAAAATAAAATCTCAATCATGGAGCTGGAGAGAGGGTTCAGCATTCTAAAGCACCTGCTTAGGAAAGCTTAGGCAACAGCAGGGCTCACAGTTTGATCCTCAGCACCACATACTGTGCCAGCCCCACCCCAGGGCAGGCTGAGCCAGCCATACCATAAATAAATTAATTAATCAAATAGACAATATACCAAATATCATGTTATAAATATTTATCACTACTTTCAAAGTTAAAATATAATGATAAGGGCTAGTGGTATAGCCCAGTGGACTAAGCCCTTGCTTAGGGAAGCAAAGGGGCCAAGGTTCAATTCCTGGCCCTGCCTGCCACACCAGCCATGCTCTGGAGTGCATGGAGCCAGTGATGGAGTCTGGGCATGGTGGCGTGTGCCTGTAATCCCAGCACTTGGGAGGCAGGAGACAGGAAGATCACTATGGGTCAGAGCTCCATAGTGAAACCTTACACAAAAAAGTATATATATATATATATATATATATACATATATATATATATATATATGTATATATATATATATATATGTTATACTTATATATTATACATATATAATATGTATAATACTATATTACATATAATACCATATATAAGTACTGTTTTATGTATATGCTGGAGTTGAGCTAACTCAGTGAGCCCTTGAGCCCCTCACTCTCACTATGGTGCTTTCCCCTCATCTTTGTTTAGTCTTAATCTGGATTTTTCAAATTGAAGACCTGGAGCTGGAGGGCACTTCTACAAAGGTTATTCCTTGAGTCCACATTCTCAGGTTCTAGAAAGACTGCTCTTGGAGGCAGGCCACTAGGGTTGCAACTCACTCTTGGGAAAAGGCCACTTAATTTATTGCCCTATCTGTGCCCTTAAGAGAAGTGGAAATGGTGACAGTTCATACCCAGCAGTGCAAGGGTCAGTGTGGAGTAGCGTGTACAAGGATGAGAAGAACCTCCAGCTCTCACCAGGGCCTCAGTGGTGGCTGCCTCTCCCGAGGCAGCCAGCAGTTCCTTAGGAGCTCCCCAGGCACCACAGCCATGGCGTCTGCATTTCTCCTTTGCTTCCCTCCGCATCTCCCTCATTTTCAGGGTCTTTTGCGTGCCCTCTGGCCTCAGACTCTTCCAGTTCATAGTTTACCTCCAGAGTAAGGGAGTTTTCTGAAAGAAAGAAAACCCTAGCCTCCTGCTGGGGCTGTTCAGGCAGGGCCATCACGATCCACACCATCTTTCTCTAACCTTCTCCTGCTCTTCTCCAAGGCTTGCTCTATGCCCTGCCCCGATGGTACCAAATGGCATGTGATTCCCTGAATCCCCTTTGCTTTACTTCACACCTCAATGCTTTATCCACCCAGTTCCCCTCCTGCAAGGCCCTTCCATCCTCAGTCCACCTGGTGAACACCACTCATCTGTGATAGCTTGTGTCACCAACACTGTCCCATGAATTGTCCTCTGCTGCCTTAGCATGTGTTATGGTTTATATCTAGTTATCCCCCCAAAGCCTCATGCAGTCATGGGCGGGGACTTTTGTAGATCGAGACTTGACTCATGAGTCACTGGGATTATGTGTTTTAGTACTGATCTAGAATTTGACACTTGATCCATGATCCCTGGAATTATGTGTTTTAAGTACTTCTAGGATTACGGGTGTAGCCTAAGGCAGATAGGCTGAGTCAGAGAGCCTGAATGAAATATAAAGAGAGACAGAGAGACAGACTAGTGCTGTTGCTCTCTGCTCCCCCGTTTGGTCAGTTGCCTCTGTTGCTGTTGTTGCTGTTCCGCCGCCATGAACTGGATGCTCTCTGCCCTGTTCCACTCAGCCTTGGGCCAGCCAAATATGGACTGAAACCTCTACGAACTGTGAGCTAAATAAACCTTTCCTTCCTTCATTTTTTAGTGTCAGGTATTTGTTCCAGCAACAAGTGAAAAGTAACTAAGACAGCATGTGACCCCAGCAACAGTAGCACCTCACAAACCTGCCACCAGCAGGAACCGATCCCAGTGCCACTTTGTGGTCCCAGGATCCACCAGGGGGAGCACATAAAGAGCTATAATGTGTGATGAATGGACCCATCGTGCTCTGACAGAGACAGGAGACAGAAGCTATACCATCTGCTTGAAATGGAATTTGCAGAATCATGCCAGTTTTGTGTTTGCATTTATTGGTCCTGCTTTAGAATGATTGCAAAGAAAATAAAAGGCTTAATATGATCTTTACTCTATAGCAGGAGAGGGCCAGTGAGATAGCCCAGCAGACTAAGAGCCTGCTTAGGCAAGTGCAGGGGTTCAATTCCTGCCATCACATGCCATACCAGCCCCACCCCAAGTGCTTGGAGCAAGCAATTGAGCCCAGGTGTGGTGGCATATACCTGTAATCCCAGTGCTGAGGAGGCTGAAAACAGGAGGATCACTATGAGTCTGAGCTGCATAGGGAGACCTTGCAAAAAAAAAAAAAGAAGAAGAAGAAGAAGAAAAAGAAAAGAAAGAAAGAAAGAATTCTATAGCAGGAGAATGATTTTTTTAAATTTTATTTATTTTTTTCTTGTTTCAGAACCTTTGTTTATTCACTCATTTTTATGGCTGGCTCAGCTCGCCCTGAAGGCAGGGCTGGCACAGCATGTGGTGCCGGGGATCGAACCGTGGTCCCTGAAGCCGCCCAAGCTTTCCCAAGCAGGCGCTTTAGACCACTGAGCCATCCCGCCGGGCCCAGGAGAATGATTTTTGAAGGCAAGTTTTAAACAACTAAAACAAGATAGTGAGGGTTTAAGCAAGCACTTCTTGTTATATATCAAAAGGAAGCCCAATCTGTAGGCAAAATAATTTTACTATAAACTGTGAGTGGGGAGGACTCAGGCTTGGAGTCGGAGAAGGTTCTGCTATAAGGATCCCCTTCTAACCTGCTGAGATGTGGGGAAGAGAAAGACAAGACAGGAGGCCAGGACAGGAGGCCCTGTCGCTTAACTACCTCATTTCAGGAGAGGCGTAGATCTACGAAAGGCTCTACATTTGCCTAGAAGCTCAGCTCTGTAGGAACAGAGATGAACTGAAAGTGATGGATTCCTGCCAGGAAGGGGCCTAGAGAAGGCCCAGTAGGCACTGAAAGGCATTGAGACTGTAGCTGCCTGGAGGCTGTAGGACATGGGTCTTGGAATCAGAGGAAGTGACCCATGCCACAGACAGGGTGGTCATGGGGGCTCCTCCAGGCAGAACCTGTCCAGAGATACGCATGTTCAGTCACACCAGCCATGAGCAGGGAAGCCAGGGAAGACAGGGAGGACAGCACAAGGGTGTGTGCTTGCACAGATCTGAGAAGCCCCTCGGCTCCCCTTGAGGATTGGGTCCGATAAAGGTGTTCCTAGTAGGCCCAAATCAGTTAGGAGCAAACAGAACAAGAGGAAGGCTGACAACCGGACATTTACCCTGAAGATGTTCATCCAACAACTCTAAGTTGACCTCACAGGCAAGGCAGCGCTGTGGACGCAGAAAACACAGACGCCACCCAGGAAGTCATCCCCACCCACAGCTCTGACATTCTGGTGGATTGGGCATGCCACAATCCACAAGAAAACACACTTCGTGTCACAGCAGTGAGTGCTAGAGCAAGGGTAGAGGAGTGCAAAGGCTCACCGCTGTGTGGAAGCTCTCAGTGGGAAAACGGTCCCTGGGCAGAGATTAGAGCACAGGGATATCCGCAGGATATCTAGGAAAGCTGTGGGTAGCAGGGACAGCAGGTGTGGGGTCCTGCGCAGGGCCACGGTATGAGGGGCAAGGAGAACCAAGGTCAATGTGGCCAGAACAGACCAGGGCAAAAAGGTCAAGGGAGAGTCAAGTCGTGTAAGTCTTGCGAGGTTTCATAGGAACTTTGGCTTTTATTTTGAGGGGAGAAAAGGAAATACTGAATGAGCTTTCAGCAGAGAAGCGACATGAGCTAATTTATAGCACAAAAGCACTGCCTCTGGGCCAGTGACAGACAAAGTAGAGTTAGCTTCCAAATAACAGGAGGATAGAGATGAAAAGAAAGGAAGATAGACACATAGGAAGGCAGTGCTAGGGTGGAATTACAACATCACGGATGCGTCAGTCATCATGAAATATACAGCTGGTCTGTGCTTTATAGTTAAAAGATGGATATGGCCATGAAAGATGAAAACATGAACTTCCTGGTGTTGCTAAGACGCATTTTTAGCATAAGGATACAGAAAAGTTGAAAATAAAAGAAGAAATTTCCAAGCCAAAGAAAATAGACAAAATAAACTTTAAAACAAAAGACATCAGTAAAGATTTATTTTAATTCTAGATAGTTAAATATTCCTTTCACTGTACTTTGGGACCTTACTTGAGAATGATGTTTTGCAGAGGGTAAAAGTCTTCCACATCAGCACACACCCATGCTAAGCGTTGCAATACATACATGTGTTTTTTGAAGGAAACTGACAACAGGTCCAAGATTACTAGGGATCTGAAGAAAAAGCAAAGATCACTGATTAAAAAAAAAAAACCTTTGACAATTGGCTCTTTACAGGGGACAAATAAAACTAACTATAGAGAACAAGGGAAAGTAAAAAGAGCACTAAACAAGCTGCTAATAACAAAAAGAATATGAAATATGTAGATACTGATACATACATTAGAACAGAAGCATAAATGTAAGAAAAATTCGGCAAGCTCACGATGGAAGACATCTCAACATACCTGATCTGAACAAGTAATTTGACAATAATATTATGTAATACAACTATTATTGAACTCCTGTTTTGTTTCCTATTTACAAACTTCTGCATTGTTTCTCATGTTTTTTATCCTTTTCTTTTACCATTTTGTATTCTCTTTCAAAAGAGAGAGAAAGAGAGAGAGAAACTCAAGAGCCAGAAAAGATGCAAGACATTATTGAAGAAAAAGAGCAAAGTAAGAGACACATAGTGATATACATTATCACAGTCACCAAGACAGAGGGGAACCGCAATAGTCAGAAGACAAGGAGGAGAGACTGGCGAGTACAGACCTAGATCTGTGCCTACATGAAATTTTGCATAGCACCAACTGAATGCTAATAATAGAGAGGCAAAAAAGATTCACTTTTACAGGAATAACACAAAAATAATGCTAATCTGGGCCAACGAGATAGCTCAGCAGACTAAGCTCCTGCTTAGGCAAGTGCAGGGACCAGGGTTCGATCCCCAGCACCGCATGCCACCCTGGCCTCGTCCCCAGGCATGCTGAGTCAGCCACAGCCTGTGTAGTGGCCCCTGCCTGCAATCCTAGTGCTGGGGAGGCTGAAAACGGGGGTCACTGTGAGTCTGAGCTGTGTGGAGAGACTGTACCAAATAAATAAAAAATTAAATGTAATAATTCTAATCCATATGAGAAGAAAAGAAATTTGGTGCTTAAGACATACCATATCAAAAATCAATTCCAAGAGTGTTAAAGACTTGAGTTTTAAAATTTGTAAAAGATTCAGAAGACAACATTCATGGTTGCCTTTGTGGTTTAGGAACAAAGGAGGAATTTTAATAAAAGTTTAACAAAAATTGCACCTGAAAAAGCAAAGCTTATTAAATCCAGCTATATTTGAATTAAGAATTTCTATTTTTGTATGTGGACAGAATTTTTTACAACGAAATATTTCATTTATTTACTTATTTATTTATTTATTGTATTTTTTAGGGAAGGGTCTATAGGATGTCCAGGGTCTATACCGGACTCATGGTGATCCACCTCTTTACAGCCTCCTAAGAGCTGGGATTACAGGTGCACACCAGTCTCAACTGCTGTCTCAATATGCCCCCAGGGCGGGGCTGGCATAGCAGCCTGGGGGGATTGGACCCCCAGACCTTGTACCTTAAAATATATTAACGTAACAATTACTGTTAAAAATATAGAAACAGGGTAACATATCTGTCTTTTCTTCTATTTGTTTTTCCTTTGTTTTTACTCTTCACAATAAAATAAAACTGAATTTAAAAAGTACAACATAGAAAATGTAGGTAATAAAGTAAATGGCATGATTTGATTTAACTCAATGAATTAAGCAATAAAAGATGAGCATATAAACTATCTCAATCAAGGAAAAGAGAATCCAAAAAAAAAAAAAAAAAAAAGTAGAGCAGTATCATAAAAAGAAAATAAAAATAAATACAAGAATATTTTAAATCTCATTAGTAATCAACATTTGTTATTGTCTATTAATTTCTTTTTGAGTTAAATGTATTTTTTATATGCAGCGCATTGTTGGATACTGTTTCTTGATCCACTCTGCCAGTCTGCTTCTTTTGATTGGTGAACTGAGGCCATTTACATTGATGGCTATAGCTCATATGTATTGGCTTATCTTTGTCATGTTGTTTTCCTACAGTAGGATCCTTACTTTTCCCCTCTGTTTAATTGCTTGCTATGTCATTAGGAATCAAAGCAATGTCTGTTCAAACCATAATAAGTATTTATCCAGTTGGCAAAAATTTGAAAATGTACACAGTACCATTTTTGCTCAGTGGAAAGTCTACATTCATGGCTGGTAGAAGAGAATTTCACTGTCACCACTTTGGGAAACCATTTAGCATTGTTTTATACAGTTGGACCTGTCTGTGTTCTGTGGCCTGGACATTCCTTTGCTGAGGCTACGGAACCTTAGTGACCCTCAAACATGAGCAGTGGAAGATATGCATGAGATTATTCACAATATCATGGCTTGTAGCAAAGGTCAGCAAATTTTTTTCTGTACAGCTAACAAGTCAAATATTTTATTCTTTAGAGATCACCCAGCAATTATCCAACTCTGCCATCATAGCAAGACAGCAGCCATTTAGACAATGCAGAAACAAATGAATCTGGCTGCCTTTCCATCATACTTTGTTATAAACACTTAAATTTGAGTTTTATGTATTTACACAACCATTTAAAAATGCAAAACCATTTTCATGTCACAGGCCATA
>PVJA010000188.1:0-134460 GCA_004027025.1 Myocastor coypus
TGCGGTTCAGGCTGGCCTTGAGTTCACTTTTGTAGCCCAGGCTGGTCTCGAACTCACACCAATCCTCCTGCCTCAGCCTCCCAAGTGCTGGGATTACAGGTGTGCGCCATCAGGCCCGGCTTGGTATTCCACATTTTGAACTGTACTTTTCGTTCTCTCCTGAGACTTTTAAGTTATAATCCATCAAATTAAAGTGTTTGACTAGCTGCTCCTAGACTATATAAACAGCCTTACTGGAATTTAGTTGAAATATACATAAAACTTTGTCAACAAAATGATTTTAATGGTCAGTTAGCATTTCATGGTGTTTAATTTATGAAATATTTCTAATATATAGTTCATATCTATAACAAATAACAGATTAAAATAACTTTATCTGGGGTTATATCATTGATCACTTCCTTCAGATAAATTAAAAATTGAGATATTTTAATTCAAAAAGTTAACATTATTAAAGACTTAAATACATGTTGCAAATTCATTCTCTTATAAATTAAGTTAGAATACATTACAATTCTAGATGTAGTGGTAATTATAAATAAATGTAAAAAAGTTTATGTCCATTGTCTACTTTAAGTGGAAATATCCAACATCTAAACAATGCAATTCATTTCTCTACACATGTTCTTTTTATTTATTTGGTTTTTAAAAATTTTTTTGGTACAGGACCTGAAGAGTCTACAGGGTCTCAATACATAGGTCAGACTTGTCATGGTTCTCCTGCTTCCAGCTTCCCAAGCACTGGCATTGTAGGCACATGCCAGCACTCCCAGTCTCAATCGCCCTCTGATGCACCCCTGGGGTGGGGCCAGCATGGCACACCGGGGATCAAACCTGAGCCACTGGATCTTTCTAAGTAGGCACTGTAGTTTGCTGAGCTATCTGGCTGGCTGTCATTTCTGTATATTTGTTTTAAAACAATAATTTCTATATAAAATATATATTGTGTGCCACACTGGTATAAAGCCAACTTTCTTCAGTTTACACTGTATGTAAAAAAGTCCTACAGAAAAGATAGTTACTTAATTCCATAGTTTCTGTTACGGCTGTGAGCCATAGGTTATGCATTCCTTAGTGCACCAAATTGAGTTCTGAGCAAAACCTCCACATTTGAGTTATTTCAGCTGCTAGAAAAACTGACTAAAAGGTTTATCCTAATAAGTGCTGGTGGTATAGCTTAGCAGATAAAGCGCTTGCTTAGGAAAGCACAGGGGTCAGAGTTCGATTCCTGGCTCTGCCTGCCACACTGCCCTGCTCTGGAGCTTGCTGAGCCAGTGATGGAGCCCAGGTGTGGTGGCGTGCACCTATAATCCTAGTGCTCAAAAGGTACAAGCAGGAAGGATCGCTATGAGTCAGTAGTGAGACCCTGTACAAAAAAAAATAAAAAAAATAAAAAAAAAAAATAAAAAGCAAAGCAAAGAAAAGGTCCTAATAATAGTCTGGCTAGGAAGCAGATAAAATAACATGAGCATTATAATAAATAGCTTTTTTATTTCTTTGCAATTCAAAGAGCAATAACAACTAAAGGTAAATTCAAATAGTCCCAGTAATTAGCAATTGCCTGACCCTCAGTGTGTGCTCAATACATATTTGCTGAACGAATTAAAAGCCAGTTCAAAAAAAAAAAAATATCAGTATTACATTATCACTCATGAATGAAGAGCCTGTTTTGTGAGGTAGTCTAAGAATCAATATGAAATAACTTACTTTGGGATTTTGATGATTTCCAAAATAAGCTTTAAAAGTCTGAATTAAAGTGTATATTTGTTTATCTGTCTTTGTCTCTACATGGAAATACCTCATTTTCCAAATAACACCACTTAACCTATTTTTCTTCAAAGGAATTAATTATTCTTTAGACATAAAATTAATATTGTAGTTCATTTCAATGCATAGTAAATGAATAAATGTGCATTCCCAGTAATATACAAAATTTTATCACTCTTATTACAAATGTTCATCCAACATGAGCATATTTTAGGCTGGTCAAAATCAACACCTCTATTAAACAGCATTTTCCACCAGTCAATATTTTTTCTCATTCAAACGTTTACTTTCAGCAATCCTAAAACTCCAGAGAGCTAAATATAGACAACCTCAACTTGAAAAAATTCACAGCTAAAACTAACATATACTCTCTGCCAATCTGTGCACCAGCTGTGGATTAAAAATGTGCTGAAATGCAGAACATTTTGTCTGCACAATGCTCAAGTAGTCTCTTGCAACATACACAACTCTTCACTGAATGGGCTGAGGGAAAGAGTTGGGAAGACAGGAAAGAATCTGGGTGTTCCTGAGGGGTCAGGGCGGTTCTAAAATCCACTTTGTATTTGCCACATGGTTCTTTGAACAAAATTCTATGTAAATACAAAAGAGGGGCAGGGGACAGAGAGAGCCAGATTCTTGGAAGGAGAATATCCTTCTGACTTTTCCACATTACTTTCACATTTGCTTCCTGTTTACATCCTGGCAAACATTTAAAAATATCTGTCCAAATGAGGTCGCATTTACAAAGATTTAGAAATTCCATGTAATAGCATAGTTCCAGGGGAAAATGACAGATTTATTACAGGGGTATGCATTAGCCAAAGAGATCATTTAATTTAAAAATGTGAATGTCTTTTAAAATGAATGTAAAAAAAAAAATAAATAAAAAATAAAATGAATGTACTCACAAATATGAATTATTCTATTATTTATAACATGAAAGGGCTCAAAATTTACTTCTTAACTTCTATTGATAGTAAATTCTTTACTTATTTAAATGACATCAAAAACTGCAAATGAATCAGGTAGCATAAAATGTCTTATTTTGAAAAGAACAAACATTAGCCTAGCCTACATAACAGATCAGTTGAATCAGCATCTCAAGGAAAATAATCTTAAAATTGTTAACTATAAATTCGTGATATTTTCTCAGTATTTTGTAGAGTGATCATATTTTAAAAGAAACTCTTACTACTGGCAGAAGGGTTTGCTTTTCTTATTTAACTCCCAAAAGTATGAATTCTGTTGTCTTCTAACCACATGGCAAAATGAAATAGCTGCTATCTAATGAAACTATGTACTATTTAATTTTAATGAGCTTTAACTTAAATCCTTAACCAAACTTTGATGAATACGAAGTTCATGTGCCTTATTCATATTGCTAAATTTAAAATTATTGTCCCCTGAAAATAAAAAATGAAAATCTTAACACTAGATGAAATAAAGACAAAATATTTCTATATGTACATAGTTGGTACTTGTAGTAAAATATAATTTATTTATATATTATCTCAATGAAAATAAGAGAAATAGTTTGTCTAATATACCTACCATCAAAATCTACAATTTCAAAGTCAGACGTGTAAAACATTAATCTGAGTAGAAACTTTCAAATCTAAATGAATTTCTACTATTTAAAAACCTCTTATTATATCATTAAGAACTTTACAATTATCTTTTGAGATATAAAAAGATGAAAGTATTATTATTGATTTTTAGATAAGAGAGATGTTAAAATTTAAATAATTTTAACAGCCTTATATAAATTGTTTGTAACTTTTTAAAAATTTAAACACACACTCATAAACACACATCCACTGAATTATAGTCAGATAATCAAAAAATTCCTAATTTTTCTGCATCTTTAAATTATAAAAAATATAAAATTAATGAGTGCATTATGACTAGGCAATCAGGTCACCTAAAAGAAGAGCATGGAAAAAACAGATAAGTAATTTTACTTTGGAAGTGTCTGTCTTTCTATTCCTTATGGCCACTGCCTCCTACCCATGCCCTATCTAATCAGAACTCAAACTGTGAATTTGACCCATACAAGGGCCCAAGCAAGCAGAGAGCAGCATGGCAGAGGTTAAGGACCACTTCACTGCAAACTGGAACGAACCCATTTCAGATGACCTTTAGCGACGATCCGAGTGTTAGTCACTGAGTTTTATACCTATTTCTTCCTAGCAAGTGAAATTGTTTGTCCCTCATTAACCTGTATAAGTATGCAGTGTTAAATATACTGTGCCACAGCTACCATTTGTATTTCCATAATTTTCATAAACTATATATCATTCTTTTGAATGGAACCATGTCAGAAATAAGGCCAGAGTATCTTTCTTTGAAATTCACCATAAAAATGCTCATGAAGTCACTGATTACATTTTTTAAATTAAATTTTAAATCTCAGTTGCATGAAAATCAAGAGTAAGCATTATTGATTCTAGAGGATTTGCTTTGAAAGTAAAAACTGGCAGAATATTGAGTTAAACTAGGCGTTGTTTATATTTTCTAGAGCTACGAAAGTCTCTTTTACTCTTTTTTTTTCAATCTTACAGTACCTCATGGTGTTTTAAATCTTCACTAGACCCAAGATTTTGAAAGTCATTGAAGAAATGTCAGTGTTATCAGCGTACACTTACACATCTCACACCTTTATCAAGTATCAGCACTTCCGTGGGATTCTTGTTCTTTTATTTTTCTTTTGTCAAGCCTAATAAATTACCTGGTAGGAAATGAAATCTAGAAATTTCACACTGCATGGAGGGGAAAGTGTGACAAATAGAGTTTTTTTTTCAGAGGTGGGAGGAGTTGGAGTACTTAGGAAAACAAAGACAGGGGAACAACCAGAGGCTGACAGCAGGGAATTAAACGTGAGGTCACAGTGTCTATTATTTCCAGCTGCATGAAAACCTGCAGGTCTTGGATCATCTTTAATTCAAGGGTAACCCTTACAGTTTTCTAAGTAAACTAACAGAGTTATCACAACTTCTTTCCATGCTAATCAGATCCTAGCATTCACTTGGTCATACATGTAGGAAACTGCCTTAGAGGCTGTTAAAGGGTTTCCATTTTTAAGGACTGTGTGACACTTGGTATGAAGTGATGCCGAACAGCTTAGTAACTTATACTTCTGGGTGTGTCTTTTGGAATGTCCAGAAATCAGCACATGATCCAGCAAAGGGATGGAGAGTGACTCACCCTGACATGGGCACCAAACTCTGATAAACTTGCAGCCTGGACAAAATAAAAGGGAAGAAGAAAGAGGACTGCCTATATTTTTAAAAAAAGCTCCCTTCTGTCCTGGCAGTTGCATCGTTTTCTACTGTCATCTCATGCACGTAACAGGCTCCAGTTTCTTCCACCTTTCAATGCTGACTCATAGCAGTACCTCTTCAGGGAGAGTCTAGATCTTCAGTCTTGGTCTCATGCAGCAGTCTTCATCTATTTCTATGGCTTCCAGCCTCTGGAACTGGGGAGCTGCTAGATTCGCCCATGCTCTAGTGAGCCCACAGCTATTGTGGACTCCTCCACTTCTGATGTGAGCTTAGCGAATAAGTGTGCTAACCAGTGTACTTGTCGGCACATGTCCAGAAGAAATGTCTTAAGCATGGCATGTGCCTTGATTTTTCTGCATGGAATCTTTAGTCTGAAGGCCAGATCTTGTCTACCCTGACTGCATGTAGGACAAAGAGAGGAGCAACAAGCACCATATATTGTGAGAAACAAAATGTGCAAGTGATATCCAGG
Source organism: Myocastor coypus (assembly GCA_004027025.1). NCBI lineage: Eukaryota > Metazoa > Chordata > Mammalia > Rodentia > Myocastoridae > Myocastor > Myocastor coypus. Next base: position 5,521 of record PVJA010000188.1, read on the forward strand.
ATCTTGGCTGGGCAAGGGTCATATCAGGGACTAAAAGCCCACCGGGGTGTCTGTATATTGTAGAGTCCTACAGGAGACCCAGATTTCCATTCCAGTGGACAAGAAACAGGAATGAGAAGTTACCAGCATGATCTGCTTTCATTTTGATTTCTTGACAAATTTGAATGTTCCATTTTTATTTTTCATATTTACCTCTATAAGGAATCTGTATTACAGAAAGAAGGCTTGAAACACATACAGATGAAACTATACATCACCTGAGATTTTACCACCTGGAGATAATCACTAATAACATTTCCATATATTTCCTCCCAATCTGTTCTCTTCCTCTGAATATATAGTCTTAGATAAAAATATAAAGAGATGTTTTTGTCTCATATGGTACATATGGTTGTATAACCCTTTTTATCACTCAATGGTTGTTATAAATATTTTTCTAGTAACCCACATTCTGTAACAGGATTTGAAGGCGACAGCATAAAGAACAGTGTATGATGTGATACTAATACTGCTAACACCTAGGAGCTCATAGGCAAACGACATCCTCTAGTTCTTTCCAATCTCCTTTGAACACTGGAACATGCTGAAACAGGACACTACAGGATTGAGTCACCACTTAGACATCACCACCACCACCTAACTTGGAGTACAAAAGCAGCATCTCATGCCTCTGAGGCTGAGTGTACCATATAAAAAAACATCTGGTGAACTGACATCAACCTTTGATCTGTACCTTCACCTGTCTGGCCACCTGTGCTTGAGTCAATCTCTACATCCCTATTTCCTCAGCTCCACCCAATCCTGATTTCCTCCCTGCTTGTCCTCATGGGTGAGGTCCCAGCATATCTAGTTACTGAGCCTATTTCTGCCATGAGAAGTATAAGGGGAGTATGTAGCAACAATGCCATGCATGTTGGTGTCTTGCCTGGTGACCCCTCAGTGGATATGTGGAGCTTACTGTGACCATACTAGGATTCCTCTCCATGGATAAGGAGGAAAACATTATGGACTTTTCTTGTATTCATTTACCAAGTATTTCAAGGCACTTAGCTATGCACCGATTGGTATGTGACACAACCCTTATTGTCAGGAAACGTACCTTTCAGTGAAAGAGATTAAAGAGATTGGGGAAAAAATAAAGACAAATATAATTAGTAGTAGTGGAAAATGTTACCAATGAATAAAAAGTCAGTTGAGATAAGACTATTTAAAGGACCAACTTTAAAAAGAGCAGTCAGAAAATACTAACCTGTAAAAATTTCCAGCACATAAAGAAGATTTTTTTATGGGACATTAAAGAATTAAATCTACTCTCTTACAGTCTTCTACAGCACCTAATACATTACTGACTGAATCCCTATTGTTTTGCCATTTCTGTCTCACACTTTTCTCTGTCCCACCCATATCTAATCTATTTAACGTTCCTTCTCATTAAAGTCTGTCTGGTGCCACCTTACTCAAATTGCTTAAGTAGTCTGTACTGAATGAGTTAAAGGATGGAACGTGAGAAAATGCATTTTCCTTTCTAGTTTGCATCAGTTCAATACATAAATTATGCCTTTGATACTGGTAACTCTCCAGCAACTAAAAAGATGTTTGAAATGAGAAAACAGGAAATGCCACAGAGAAATATGTCTCTTTGTTTCGTTAGAGAAAAACCTTCTCATGAGAGGTGCCCAGCAGAACATGGTGAAATATGCTAGAGTTTAAGTGCCAGCCAAACCTTGCAATAGAATTCCAGTTCTGTCTCTTGTTCACTGTGATGATTTAAGATAGATTTTTCTTTCCATATCAAGCTCAATTGCTTGATCTCTAAAAGCAGAATATAATATACTTTGCAATATAATTCTAAACATTCAAAATAATATCACAATTCCAAGTACTTATCACAATGCCTACATACAGTATTACTTGACAAATAGCTATTGTCATTAGCTCTTAACAACCTTGTAATGTATGAATGGTTGTCCCCATTTATCTATATATCACCCTCATGTTATGCCAGACAAGCTGGAAAGGCTAAATAACATGTCCAGCAGTAGAGTGAAGATGATATCTGAGTTTCAGAATTTCACCCTTCACTCTCTGGGACACTACACTACAAGAGAACTGAACACAAAACAACATCTATTAGCGGATTCCATAATCGGCATTTCAGGTGTAAGGCCATTTAAAGCAACACAGTACTTGGCAGATGGAGGGTTATGAGACGCCAAGATGTGCCTTAAAATATAAAAACATAGTTGAGTGAAACTAGGAGTACTAACTTGTTTATAGCTGCCATACTGGGCAAGATTTAGCTCAAGAGATGGCAGAAAAGCAGGAAGGGTAAAGGAAGGAGAACCCAGTGTATTAGAAGGTAATGAGATGAGTGTACCACAGAGGCTACCAAAGGACTACACATATGCACACAATACTGGTGAAAAAACTAGCTCGCTGCACTTCAGAAATATGTTGAAATCATATTTGGACTAGAACTAAGTGCCTGATGAACTTAAGGAAGTTTTCAGCATGGGATTATATGCAACTAATGGTGGCTGATGGTCCAGTTCCTGCAACATAATACACTGGGCTCCAGTCCATGCCAGAGGTCCAAGTCTAGATAATGTGTCTTCAGGGATAGAAATTTTTCTTGCCTATTGAAAATTCAAACATTACAATTATGGTAGAAAATCTATTAGAGCAGAAACAGAGGGGAATCCTGGCACTTATCTATTTCATGACTTCAAGGTATTCACCTACTTTTAAAATTGATCTGAGAGTTTGCAGATGCAGAATTCCAACAGCGTGAGGATGAGCAGTGGATGTGCTTGGAAAAGGTGTGCATCCATGTTTGCTGCTGGGGGACTGGGGTAGCAGGGGCTGGGCCAAGCTTTCCTCTACAGTGCTTGCTAAGAAAGAGGAATCACTGCATGGGAATAGCAAGTGCCTTGTCCATGAAGTAAGCCGCTTTTGATAATGAAGAGATTTTTCCATCTATATCATTCTCCTTGCATTCTTTTGTTGCTACTGCTTTTCTCCTAATGGGTTGCAGTTATGGAAGATTTTTGATATAGCAACTCTCCCTGCTAATTTGTCTTCAGATGACTCTTGATCTTTCCAGTGTCTCTTCAAACTGATTTCTGAGACTTGTCAATGTGTCCTGACACTTCTGTGATCTGTTTGTTTCTGATATAGCTACAACCACTAGAGTCCTATGTTCCCCGCCTCTGTCCTAGAACCAACTGCTTCAAAAAATCAAAAACTCCTTATTCCATTCTGAGAATGCATACCACAATTGTTCACCACTGTTTTCATTTTTCTGTTTTTGTGTTTATTTGTATTGGAAACTTTAGTGTTTATTCCATTTTTATATTTATAATGCTCTCTTGTACTTGGATCATCCCTTCCCTGGCGTAGTTATCTATCTGATCAAACCCCTCTTCGTGGCCAAGCTCCAATCTTTCCCTAGCCTTTGCACAGATTCCTCCTTAACTCGCCAAGGCTTTACTCCCCAGACCCTCCTAGTTTCACTATACTACAAGTTCAATTATATTTATCTAGTTCAGAATCTGACAAATACCTCCAAATTTTGCTTATGACTAATACACACTAGTACACAGTCCTGGATGGCAACTATACACACACAGTTCTGTGTGTGTGTGTGTGTGTGTGTGTGTGTGTTTCTGTTTTCAGTTAGTAGACAGTAAACTAAAAAGAATTTTCACATTTCTTAAAGGGTTGTGAAAAAAATGTGACAGAGGCCATATGTGATCCCTATTTGGCTCTACATACAAAAGTTTGCCAATCTTGGTTTGGGGTATCTGGCTGCTCTGCCAAGTTGGCTAACTTATTCACCAAGAGCTAGTGACATAAAGTGACATAACTTTCTGAGATGCTTCAAGCTCCAAAGACTAAATGATTTGCAAGCAACCACTGAAATTCACATCATAACAAACCAGCGATAACGAATAACTGCAAAATCATCACCGAAAGCAAGATAAAGCAAACACAAAATCTAACCAATCTTAATCTTTGTCTTAATTAAACATGCCAGATCCATTTACCTCTGATTTACATTATTATTAGTATGCTGGCCTCCGACACTACTTATTTCAATGAGTCTCTTCTTATATAAACTCCTACTGCTTGCTTCTATGAGTTTATACAACTGAAGAATTAATTGAGTATGACTTCAACTGAAAGTCCAAAATATGATAGATTGCAAGAGTTGCATAACCCTGCTAGTGGAGTTCTTCAAGAAAACAGTATCATTATTTATGAATTACGACATCAAAAATTAGCTGAGTGGGAGGGTCAGATTATCATATTCATGATTCATTTGGTATTCAGCTATTAATGAACCTTGAATATTTGGTTTAGTGTTTTATACTAGAAACCCATAAACCTAATTTCCTAAATGCAAAAATATGGCTTCTAGGTGAAGATAAGGAAATCCCATTTATATCAATACAAGAAAAAATGGCATACATTCAAATTCATCCAAAGCCATACTATCAAACCATGCCTGACACAATTTTTGCACCAACACAAAGAAAGAAAAGATATTCTCAGTATTGTTTACTAACGTAAATGTGTCATTCTGCTTTCTACCTACTGTGACTTCCATGTCTTTCAAAGAAAGTCTTTAAAAAGCTGCAGTGTTTTCCCTTGATTTTCCTTTCTCACCCAGGCAGTGTCCCTAGACAGTGGGAGACATAAAAGAGTGGTGATTGAAAGGGGAAAATAAACAATAAGAAAAAATAATTTATAGGGCATAAATTCATATTCCACCATCAGCTTATATTCTCACTTAACATCTTGGGCTGAAATGTGTGTTCCAGTGCAAGGCTCAGACTAATTTTTCTTAAAGAATTCAGGTTTTATTACTCTCAGAGCCTCTCTGGAGCCATGCCATCACAAGCCTTATTTGGCACTTGATTCTGAGTGCTCAAAACTACAGTGGAAGGTGAGGTGGAGTTACTTGATCGGTAAGCTAGTAAGTAAGAGCAGAGGAAAACTTCAAGAGCATCAGCCAGCGCAGGGAACAGACTCGTGGCCAGCTGGTGGCACTGCCCACACCAAGACTAAAATCTTACCTGGTTTCAGTTCACTGTCATGTGTGCTTTTCTTTAACAAGGTTAGAGAAAGCTCTCAGTGCAATTGCTGTTTTCTTTGGCTCAGTTGAGAAATCCCAAAGCTCCTGATGACTTGAAATAGGTCCTGGAGAGAATAAAGGAAGAAAATTAGCCAAAAAAAAGTACCTCATTCAAATGCCTTGTCTGCGTAATAACATTGAGCATGACTGTCAGTCTGAAGACATATTAGCTCATTTAGGTAATTAGTGTGAGCAGCATGTTTCCCTACTTATTCCATTCAATTATAGGGTTCTCACTTTGTCATTACTGGAGTGTCTTAATGTGACTTGTAATTAGTGTAATTACAATCCAATGTTAATTATATCTGCCACTTAGACATAATTTTATATAGTAATGGTCTCTAATCTCAATAACCTTATTATGTTGTTTATTCAAACAGGAATTAAGTCTTCTTTCATGCGTCAAATATGGAGATTACGAAAAAGTACTGCTTGTGTCATTTTGATAGTTATGACAAGGGAATCTCTGAAATAGCAAAATCATATTAGAGACAATGCCTGCATGTGCAAACAATTACAGCATTTCCTTCCTGTTTCCAGAAATATGCCTATGTATCTCCAAATAACTGTGTTCAGAGGCAGTTTGAGCCTTGACTTGCTTGAGAATTCTGGGAAGAGTTAATGTGTATACATCTAGAAGAAGCCTATTACTGCTGTTTAGTTTATTAGAATACCAAATCCAATCCACTCACTGCTGATCATTTAATGGAACATCGCTTTGGGTAACTAACCACTGAATACAATGTAATCACATCACCTCTCATTTGAAGAGCATATTATCCTTTAAAGTGATTTCAAATGTACTATTCCAGTTAATTTTGGAAACTTCATGAAAATAGTAATAGCATGCGTCATATCATTGATACACACTGAAAAAATTAAAGACATTGATTGTTCACTTGGTAAACAGAAAGAGGCCAATCAAAAGACAATACAGAAGGATCGTCATTAGCAGAGGGTTCAGTTAGATGCCTAAAGTTAAATCCCAGGAATCCCATGTAAATTCAAGTACCACTGCTGTAACTGTAAAACCCCCTATCTTCAATATGTTCATCTGTGTTACAGGAATGACAGTGTCTACTTCATAGCATAGATACAAAGACTAAATAGAGTATATAAAAGTATATAAAATAACTAAGACAATACTAAGCTTAGGTATATAGCCGCCATTGTTAAATACCTGTCATCTGTTTTTTGTTGTTATTGTTTAAATTGTGTACCATTTCTGATGGCTTATCTATTTTTTATTCTCCTTAAAATAATGAAAAGACCTAAATAAGTAATGGAGTCAGGTGTGGTGGTGCACACCTATAATCCCAGCACTTGGGAGGCTGAGGCAGGAGGATTGGTATGAGTTCAAGTCCAGCTGGGCTACAAAAGTGAGTTCAAGGCCAGTCTGACCTGCATAGTGAGACCCTGTCTCAAACAGACAAAAACTAATACTAACAATACTAATACTACTACCAATAATAATAATAATAATAATGGCTGCTGCCATTATTGCCCAGAATCAGTCTCCTCTGATGACTTAGGATAATACTTTTCTCAACAAACTATTTCACTTTTTTACAAGTTTCCTTTCCTTATCACTAACCAAACGCAGAGTCTCTGCAATGGATGTTTTTGTGTACATCTAGCATATTGACTTAGAAATAGATAACCCTCAGTAAAGACTACTCAGGAAAGCTAACAGGAAGAATCTTTCAGCCAATTCAGTTGTTACAGAAAGGCAATAGTGTGAGATTCTTTGGGAAAAGATTCAGTGTTTTAACACTGAATGGAGCAGCACGATGTCACACTTCCTGACATGCTCAGAGCAGCAATACCTCCTGTTACGAGAGTACTTCACGACTCCTTTAACATGGCCAAATGCAATCACATGTGCAAAGCATCTTTTTCTCTTAGACCTACAAAAATGTTTGTTGTTATTTATTTAGCAAATCCCAGTGCCTGTATTTTCAATAAAATTTTAAGAATTCTGTGACTTACAAATCTTTCCTGTTAAACTTTGTACTTTCCTTTAAATTCAAATTATTTTCCTACTTCTTCAGAAGCAAGTAGATTCCATAACTGGCATTGAAATGCCTTGGATGTCTTTGACGTTCAATGCCTTCATTGGTAGAACTGACTAGACTGAGAATTCCTTTTATTCTGTTCAGCAATAAGCAAGAAGATGACATCTGCTGCTAACTTCTCTAGTATAACAGTAAAAATGATATCAACAATGAGCCAGGATATTCATGGCCATATCCTCTGAGACCATTTTTAAAGTTCTTAGGTAGGAGACATACTCACTGTCAAAGTACGCACCAAGCTGGAAGAAAAGCTGAGCCTGCTGGAGATTGTAGCAATTATCAGTTAACACAACTGACTGGGACAACTTTGGAATGTGTCCTACTGCCAGAGAACTGGTGAGCAAATGTCAATTAGCAGTTCTTACAACTTTTTGTTTTATGATTTACATGCATGGTTAGGGAAATTTTGCTGAGTGAATAGAAGACTCTAAACAATGTCACCTCCTTCCTCTCCCTTCCTCTCCAGTACTTGCAGAGCCCCAGGTTCTCACATGAAGCTTCTGTGAAATGTGGCATGAACTCTCATTCTCAAACTAAGCTGTCACAAAGAGCCTTCAGGTTTTAATGTTTCCAGGTAGACAAAGACTGTAGGTCCTTCCAGATGCACTGTGATTTAGAGCTCACCAAAGGTCCAGTGTGCTCTTCACAGTCTAATCTAGTCAAAGATGACCACAGATTGCTTTTTCTCGGAGTACGGGTCTTCACCATTCTTTTCAGGCAGTAGGGCTCTAGAACATTTTCATTACATGACTAAAGCAGCGCAGACAGTATTCCCTTCCAGACTCTCCCTTTGACAGATGCAGGACACCATGAGAGGAAGTGAGAGGAAGTGTCCCAGACCAGAGCTTGAGTGTACACTTCCATTGCTGGGCTAAGAGCTCACTGGCACACAACCATGCATCTTTCTCCATTTGCAATTACCTTACTACACAATTGTTTTCCAAATAGCCTACAAGAACAAAACACAAAACTGAATCCTATTTATTCAATACTTCATAATCTCAGAAAAATATAATTTGCTAATGATGATGATGATTTTTTCAGGTAGGATGATAGTTGAGTAACCAACCAGGGTTTGTCTAAAGTGAGGGTCAGATTTTGAAATTTTTATATGATTACATATATTAGTGACAGGTAGAATTAAATAGAGAATTGGAATCAGAAAGCAATGTCATGATCTTTTTTTAAATATACATCTTTGATGTATAGTACTTATATTCTTTGTGAGGTGTTGATGCATGCATATAAGTTCTTCGTAAGACCCTGGCATTAACAATAGCTTTTTTCTTGTACTGGAAGCTAAAATTAGGGTTTTACCCTGAGATATAGCTGTCTCAGTTACTCTTCTCTCATTGCTGGGACAAATATCCAACACTCAAAATAAGGGAAGTAAAGGTTTGTTTAGCTCACAGTCACTGGAGGTTTCAGTCCACACTCAGCTGACTTCAAGGCAGAGTGGCACATGGCAAGGGCAGCAGTTCATGGTGCTGACAGCAAACAAGTTGGCAAAATGGAGTAGTAGCAGCAACAATGGCCACAAAGAGAGGTCTCTCTCTCTCTCTTAAATTGCATTCACGCTCCCTGCTCCAGGCTGGGGAAATTACTCACAGGCATAATACCAGCAGTATTAAACCCCATAATCCCAGGGGATCATGAGTTAATCTCAAACTCTAGAAGTCCCCACCTCATGACTGCATGACTTTGGTGGGATAACTAGACAGAAACCATAACAATAATCATTTTTCATTTTATTTTATTTTGAAACAGGATCTCACTAAAGTGTGTACATTGACCACGAACTTGTGATCCTCCTTTTTCAGCCTTCTAAGTATCATGGGGAGACAGATGTCTGTCACAGCACCCAACTTCAATAACAACATCTTGGAAAGACTGTTTAGGAGTTAGGACATTAAATGCAATGTACTTAGCAAGCTCTGAACTAAAACAATAACTATTATTAGAGCATGGTAAAGAACATTGCTTTTTATGTTACTTGCAATGAGAACTAATTAGAAGATTCTAAACTGTGATGCATGCTTTATTTTTCATAAGACCATTCTGTTATCAATAAAATGGAATAAAGAACCATATTTGAAAGGTTAATGCAAGGAAAATATTGAAAAATTGTCACCCAAGTGAACAATTGTTAGATATATTTTGGAAGCCTCATCACGAAGACATAGGCTAGTCCAGGAAGATAGTTTGGCCTTCTCAGTGCCTACCTGGCAAGTGCAAGGACCCATGTTCACTCTCCAGTATCACATGCCATGCCAGCTCTGTGCCAGGTGGCCACTGAAACCTGGCATGTTTGCACATGCTTGTAATTCCAGTGTTGGTGAGGCTGAGACTAGAGGATCAGCCTGCAGATCTGAGCTGTAGAATGAGAATCTGTACCAAATTAATAAATTAATGATTAAAAAAAGAAAACACTGGCAAATGTGATACAGCAAAGAATCAAGATTTGGATTCTGAGCAGTCAGGTGAATATTGTTGTGTAGTCATGTGGTGTACTGCTTTCCCAATCTTTATTCCCAACATGCAGGAGAGATACTAACTGTCTTATCCTCTGGGAGTGTTGAGTGCTTATTATTGATAGTTAAACTCTCCCCAGAAACTATTTTAGCCGAAAATGACTGCCTTGATCGTAGTGGAACACCCTTCACAGTGAAGTTTCTATATGGAGACTGGTCGGTAAGGGGCTAAAATAATTGGTGGTTAAAATTTGAGATGAAATTAAAATCTAGATCTAATGTACCACCTTATCTGCAAAATGCCAATAGCACCCTTCAGAGGTCTGCTGTAAAATACAAATTCAGACATTTTCTCTACCCATTTTTGTTTCCCACTCTTCTAATTGTGTTCTACCAGAGAACTCTTGAGATAACTTCCTTTACACAAATCTGTGTTTTCAATTCTGTTACCAAGATATCCAAATTAAGATAATTAGTATTACTCGTGAACTTTATAGATACAGCTGGTGTTAGTATTTGGAAATGGAGTCACTACCTTATAGGGTGAGGAAGAAAAACCCCTTCATTGTTAGACACACATAGCTATTAGAACATGCTATAGTTAATCTATTGTTAAAATTGCCACCCTAGACTTAAAAATGAACATCCTGACAGATGCTGAGTACACCCTGCTTACAGATGGAAATTATTCTATTAGGAATGGAGGCTGACAGGCTAGATAAGCTGTGTTCACTTGGGACAAAGTTATTCTGGCTGTATCTCTGGTAGGGATGGTTTGCTGCACTTAAGAAAATCAAGTCCAAATTACTGGTCCTTCTGGGGACCTGCACAATTGAAGAATGAGTTTTTAAAGATATACAAGTAGACTTCATAAAAATATAGCTTAAAGAGACTACAGGTGTCAGCTGATGCCTATATGTACCTACTCAGACTGGCCTGAAGCATTCCCTAACCAAGCTGAGCAGCCTACAAAAGTTTATAGGATTCTACTGTAAAAATATTCCTTCCCATATATGATTTAACCTTGGCTAATAACATCGATAATGGGCTCTTTACGGCAGGAACAACTCAAAAAATGGCATAACTATTAAAGTTTAAATAGAAACTATATAGCACATAGGACACAAAAGTTCTGAAAAAGTCAAGAAAATAAAATATAACCTTACAGAAACAGCTTGTAATTAGCTCCGTAAATGATTAGCTAAATCATTAACTATATCTGTGGGTACTAACACATGCATATAACCCAGGTATATGTTAATTGCCTTTAGAGCTTTTAAAGTTTCAGAAATCCAACCTTAGATCCACCATCGCAGGATCTTGCTGAATAAAGCCCATCTATACAATGGCAGTAGAGTGTACCTGAGCCAGACAGCACCTCTGAAGCTCACTCTGAAGAGATGACCCACTAAAGGCCCTGCTCTGGGCACTCTGGATTCTGATCAGTCCACTTATAGGTGAAATTAACACATACCACCACTCCTGTATGTGTGATTTCTTTCCTTCTACCAGGTTAGGTTTGTACTGTTCTTGTTCTTTTAGGATCTTAAGTCCATTCATAGGTCTTATTTTTCACATGATTTTCTTTATTAGCATATGTTGGCAATACATACTGTTTATCTACCTTGTGAAACATCGGTAATATGTACATTATGCATCTGAATTCCTTTTCCATCCTCTTATCTTCTCTCCCACTCCATGTCTTGATCCCTTTCTCTCTACTTCCTATATCTATCTTTTATCTTGCTCTTTATTTGTACTTTGAGTTTCTCATATAAGAAAAATCATACTATATTTTATATTTGTGCATTTGATTTATTTCATTTAGCATTATGGTCTCAAAGTGCATTGATTTTCCTATCAATGACGTGAGTGTCTTTCTCCATGATGAGCAATACTCCACTGTACACAAACAGCATATTTTCTTTATACATTCATCTATTGATGAATATATAGGCTGCTTCCAAGAATCAGGTTTTATGAATTATGTTACTATAAGCATAGATGTGTATGTAGCACTGCAATATGTCGTGTGTGTGTGTGTGTGTGTGTGTGTGCGTGTGTGTGTGTGTGTAAGTGTGTGTAACCAAGGATTGAACTCAGGCCCTTGTGCTTGCCAGGCAAGCGCTTATTCTACTGAGCTATCTCCCCACCCATGTAATATCTCTTCAATTCTTTTGGGAAACTATTAGATAGAGAATAGCTAGATCAAATAGAATTTATTCTTTAAGATCTTCACCGTAATTTCTCCTTTCAATGAACTAGTAAAAATTATTAGTACAGTTATCTTTTCAATCTTAATTATTCTCTTAGTTTCTTACATTAGGGAAACAATATGATGTTGACAAATGCAAATCTGATTTATTTCACTTATGAGCATAGTTTCTAATTGCATCTTTTTATCTATAAAAGCCTCAAGTTTACCTTTCTTTATAGCTGAATATTACTGCATTGTATAAAAACACATTTTTTTATCCATTCTTCAGATGATGGGCATTTGGGCTGTTTCTAAGATTTAGCTATGATGAATTTTGCTGTTATAAACATTGGTATGCGTATATTGTTGTGGCATTTCATTTTTTTCTGGAATATATTCAAAGGGGGACTAGCTTTCTACCAACAGTAAGCCTTACTTCTTTTCTCCATTCATCTTTGCCAGAATTTGTTATTATTTGATGTCTTTATGATGGCCATTCTTTCTGGTATAAGTTGTAATCATTTTATTGTTTTAATAGCAACTAACTATTGACCAGTGATATTGAATATTTTTCATTAATTTATTGGGCATTTGTACTTATTCTGTGATTTGTCTATTAGTTTCACTTGGTCATTTTTTTATTGGGTCTTTGATTTGGGGAGAACTAGTGTTTTTTGCTTCTTTGTGTATTCTAGAATTACTTCCTGGGGATTAGCTGGTAAGATTATTTCCCGCTTTATATGTTTCCTTTTAAATCTGATTTCTGTTTCTTCTGTTGAAAAGAAGCTTTGTAATATGATATTACTCTATTCATTGATTCTTGGTACTATTTCTCTGCAATGGAGTTTCTGTTCAGAAAAGACTTGCCTATACTTATAACATTAACAAGAGTTTTACAAGTTTTATCTTCCAGAAGATTAAGTATTCTTAATATTTAGTTCTTTGATCCATTTTTATTGTACTTTAGTATATGGTGACAGATATTGATCTAGATTCAAGTCCATGAGTATAGCCAATTTATATAGTATCATTTATTAAAGAGATGATATCTTTCCTACAATGTATTCTTTTGGCTCCTTTGTGTATGGCATAATAATTGAATGTTTATGTACTTTTTGCATCCTTTTCTATTCCTTTGATTCTAACTAGCATTTGTTTTGTATCAATACCATTCAGTTTCTATTGCTGGAACTTTGCAATGTAATTTCAATCTTGGATCACAGTTTTCTCTTGGTTTGCTCTTATTATCAGAGATTGTTTTTGCTATTCTTCATCTTTTCTTGTTCCATCTGAATTTTAGGATTGTATTCTCCTCCTATGTGAAAAATGACATTAAAATTTGGATTTAAGTTGTGTTATATTTGCATACCAATTCTGGAAGTATGGTCATTTTGACTGTATTGGTTTTGCCTATCCAGTATCAGGACCATCATTTTCTGATGTTCTCTATGATTTTCTTCTTTCAGACAACTTACCTCTTAATGTGTTTTAAGAAAGAATAATCCTGTGGAAATATACATGCCTAGGTTCCATGAATGTCATAATATAGCAAGATGAAAAGGCATTCTGGGTTTTGGATCTAAATGTTACCAATAGAATTATATGCTATAATTTTCAAGAAAAAAGAAATGATGTTTAGATGAATGAAATAAAAACAAAGAGGGCACTTTGTCCCGTGGCCTTCCATTCTTTTCTAGTGCCACTCATTGGTAGAGAATTATACCAAAGGAATGGGACAGCACATACAAATGTTGTCTCACCTTTCCATCAATGAGAAATGTTTTCTAGGAGGATGACTGACACAACAACAACATTCAAAGACCTAAGCTTCATGATACTTTAACTGGCACTTTCATTTGTGTTATAATGAGTCTTATTTAGTGCTTTAAGCAGGAAACATAGTTACACCATTTCTTTTAAAAAAATTTTTGTGTATTTTTAAGGAAGGGATCTTTTAATTTTTACATTACCAGCTAATAACATATGATGTATTTTAATAAACCAAAGATTTATTTTTGTTTCATTTATTATGAAAGATCAAATTAATTATGTAGTCACAGACTGAAATACTGTGGAAAATAGTAAATGGAATAAAAATAATTAATGTTTCAGAAATGTTTTATACTGGGTATACTATATTTGGTTATCTTTAATTACAAAAGTATTAAAGAAGAATAGAAATATATTTATGCACATTGAAAAGAACTAAAGTATCAAAACTTCAAGTGGCTCAGTAACTTCTCTATGTACATCAATTTTTATGTTCAGAAACTTAAACTGCTGATTGTTAGTAGTACAGTATAAACCATCAGTATTCATTTCTTTGTCATTTAATTATTTACTTCTATATTCATTTTCAAATATTCTTCATAAGATCACAATTGCTTTCAACTTAGAAAATTATCATTCACTTTTCAAAGAGGCAAGTCAAAGGGCACAAAGTCTATCCTAGATAAGAAGTAAGTGTACAATCCAGTGACATAGATTAATTAGAAGGAAAATCTAGAACTGCTTATATCTAACAAGGTTATAGGCCTCACACTAGTAAATTAAAATGACTTTGGTGAAAGTATAACCCTAGAATAGATTTCTTTTATTTTGAAAACAAAATGGAGATAATAGGTTTTTAATCAGAAGCATTTTATCATTAATTTTATTCATTAAACAATGTTATTCATATTTGGGGGCTCACATAAAACACAATACAAAATTATATATTTGCAGCAATTTTTTTAAATTTTAACAATTTATTGTTGGAGGTAAATTGCAACCCCCAAGATGCTACTTGACTTATTTCTTTAAAAATGACTATAATCAAGGACCAAGGAGATAACTCCGTGGCATAAACAACTGCCTGGCATGTGCAAAGTCCTGAGTTGGATCACTGGTACTGCAAAAAAAAAAAAATCAACTGTTTAATAATGACTAATCATATAAAAATCAACTGTTTAATAATGACTAATCATATACAATAAGGTCTTTACAGCATTGAAGTTCTAAAAGCTAATAATGTTCATCTCTATACTACATTTTAATATGTGGATGAACTTTCTGAACAAGTTTCCAGATGAGTTCTCAATTACTTTACTTATCAGTAAATAAGTAAATATTGAAAATTTAATGGAATCTTTGTTTAACCTCACTATCTTCTTAAGATTTTAGGTGACCTACTAATGCCCCATAATGTCTAATAATGAAAGATAAGGCAAAGTAGGATATTTATTACATCCATTTGAGTCAAATTGAAACATAAAACCACACAGTTGTTTCAACAGACAAAATGTAATATTGAATTGTATTAATATGAGATTAGAAAAATAAAAAAAATCATCGAAGAACCTAATGAGATGTATAAGAAATTAAAAAATCACATATAGAGAATGAACAGTACTCCTTCAGCTGTTAAGAGTGTCCAATGAAAGCCAAAAGTTTCATTCCTTCCCCACTTGGACTAAAATTGAAACACCATTAGAATGAGCACACGTAGGTGTTTGGAAGTTGGGAAGTAGCCCCTTTGCCAGGATCTACTAGAAATCTGGCTGCTGAGTGGGAAGGAATTATTTTAGACTCAGAGCATAGGACTTCTTAGCCTTGTTCCATCAGCATTTACTGGACCTAGCCTGACACTGACCAAACCATCATATAAGTTGTTATTTCTCACTCAATCTCAGGAAAAGAGAGCTTATAAACTACCCTATGCAAGTGTTTCCCTCCAAAAATTACAGTCACAGAAGAGGACCCAGAGGACATTGTTCATGGGAAGGAATCTCACCAGCAGACTCTGTCATGAATGCACTTGGACAGGTTCTGGTGAAAGCCAGCAGCCATGGGTTCCTGGGGTTTACCCCATCTGACAGGAAACAAGAACTGGAAAAGCAGTACCATACATGGACTGCATAATAAACAAAATCATATCTGTTGGAGCCCAGCAGCAGAGAATCTTAGTTCTGTAGGAACGGAATGTCAAATAAATGTCCAGGGGCTGACCATCAAAGACTACTGGAATGAGGAGGAAAAGCACCCCTTCTCTTTAGAGTGTGCCACCCCACTCACACCACGCTAACTGGTCAAATTTTGTTATCAGTTTAGAAAAAAGAAGAAAAATATACTTGCAAAGTCTACCTCCATTATCGCCATGCAGGCCCAGACCGGCAAATTTCCAAAAGAGACAATAAAATGAAACCTGTATTTGTTTTCCTAATCCAATAAGATGTTTTCTTTCTATGTTTCAAATGAGAAATGTTTGCATTATCTGTGTCAGAATTTACAAAACGTAAGCTTTTTTCTGCTGTTGATTTCCTTGTCCCTGCTTCACTGGTCCGCACTCACCTGACCATTGTTTTTGCAAAACCAAAGCAGACAGTGTGCATTGCCATGTGCCACAGGATGCAACTGATTTCCAAAGATCAGACTCTTCCCAGAATTCATGCCTTATATTTTCATGGCCAATATTGGATGCAATATTTACATCCTCTATATTGCATGTCCATTCAGTTTATTTGCCTATCTTGCCTCTCTGAGTGCTTGGAGATAACAAAGTAGCCGGAAGGATCATGATGACATTGGAGCCTGACAAAACTGTTTCACCATTATCCAAATCAGACACCATACCTTACAGTGCTCTTAGATGTAACAGAGCTAATAAAATCAGTGTTGGAATTCACAAGGGATCTGTGTATGTTAATGGTAGTCCTTTTTCTAAGGCTGATCTCTAATTAATTCTGGTACCTAAGAAGGGAATCAGAAGGACAAAAACAGTTGCAAAATAAAATCTATCAGAACTTTAAAAAAAAATAAATTGTACTTACCTACCTCGAAAAGAAGCTCACTAGTGCATCAAAGTTGGCCTAGAGGCTAATGAGATAGCTCAGTGGACTACCCCTGTTTAGGCAAGCACAGGGAATAGATTAGATTACCAGCATCACAGGGGCCACTGCCCTGCCTGCAGGTGCACTGAGCCAGCCTCTGAGGCAGAGTGTGGTGTTGCACACCTGTAATTCTAGAGCTTGGAAGACAGAAAACAAGAGGATCATAATTAGTTCTATCTGTGTAGTATGACCCTGTATCACATACCTAAAAAGTAAGAAAATAGGAATATTTTAAAATAATGGCTTCAGTTACACAAGAAGGTCAATTGGATTAATGTATTTTATTTTAGTTGAATAAAGTATATCAATTTGAAATTTGAATTCACAGAACACAGTGTTACAAAACTCTATTTTGGTTTAGACCTATACTAAAAGAAATTTTTAGATGTTCTTAGAAATTATGCTAAAGTTTACCCTCCTGAAAAGTATCAGTAGCTATAATTCATCTCATTGCTGTTATCACTAAAAAGAAAAGACGAGGAAAGGACTTGAACATAGTAGAGAAAGATGCTTTTCAATTGCTTTTATATCACATGGCCGCCAGATATTTCCAAAGAAAGAAAATAAAATTACAGTTAACGTGGATATGGCTAACTTTATTAACAATCTGCGATGATTCAAATGACAAAAGAAAATAAATATGTCAGTAGTAATAATTAAAAACACGCTGTAATTATTAAGCTTTAGCATGATTTCCATGTCTACCATGCAGTAACTGACCCAATTCGTCATCTTATTTTGACTGAACTCAGGTTCTAACCTTTGTGACATTTCACTTTAAGCAGGAGGTATGCAACCACATTTGCAGAATGATGTCATAGTTCACAGTGTAAGACTTCTCAGCTTTGTTCAATCAACGTTTACCCTGGGACCTAACCTGACACTCACCAAGTCATCATATAAGTTTATATTGCTCCCTGAATCTCAGGACAAGAAAGGCCCTGCTAATAATAGAAACAAATGTCCAGTGTGAGTTGATGAGGTGTAGACTTTTAGCCTATGACAATTAACCATCATAATGTGCCTGTAAGAGTGCCCTTAGCACACTGGAAGAGCTCAGGGTAAATTGGATTCTTAATCACACACTTAACAGAAGTCAGTTAATAGAGGTTGATGTAATTCTCAGTATACCCTTATGAATTGTAAACAGTTTTAAGTGACCGTTTCTATAATACACTGAACTGACACATCATACAATGAACTTTGGATTTCTTAGCTCAGGGGCCTCTTTCGGTTTTTGTCTTGAATACTGCATAGTTGAAAATACATTCAGTTCTGAATAGAATGGCAATTTTCTGTAGAAGAGCTGCTTTATTGTTTGACTGAGACAAAGAGCCCTTTATCGGATACATGACTTGTCATCCTATGTTCAATGTAAGCTATGTAGAGAATGAGCTTTCAAGTTTAGCATATTTGTGATTGTGTTTGGTCAGATGGAAGTTTCTGGCTGAAATCCTAGCCTTGTGTCTTGTGGTTTACGCAATCCACAAGTTGATTCTATGTGGGAAAGCAAAAATAATGAGAACACTTTCTTTCTGTTTTGATTGCCCCCCCATCTCCATTAGAAACTATGAAATGTAGAAATTTTAGGAAACATTGATGAAAACCCACTACTTGTATAAGTAAAAGATTTCTTCAGTTTTATCTGGGAAATTGGTAAATTTACCTTCCTTTCCAGACAAGATTGTGGTATCAAACATGGTTCCTCAACATGTTTCCCTCTGGGTTAAATGTCTCTCCATCTAGCCTCTGGCATTTTGATGTGATGAGTTCTATATCAGCTCTTATTAAAGCTGCCAATGCTTCTGACATTGAACGCTGAAGTACTTGTAAAGTTTACAAGGTTCTTTCATGTTTCAGACTTCCTTGTTTGATCCTACTTTACCAAACTCTCTCTTTTTTTAGTACTAAGGATATATTATACTCTTCCTGTTCGAGAGCCTGTATAGTTGAACAAATATTGCTAGAGTGGGTTTGACATATAGTAGTACAACCCTGTGCACAGAACGATTAACAATGTTTGGCCTGGAAGCATGACAGGGTAGAACATTTTTCCAGCACACAGGTGGTCTTGGAATGAATCTTTGGCACCAGGCAAGAATGAAAATTGGTGACTTTCCTGAGCATAACATTGACTATTTGGAGTACTGTAAAATTTCAATATTCCTTCTGTCTTACATGTGCTTCCTCATCATCAATAACATTGGAGCATGCAAGATGATCTTAGGAAGCCAACTCTGATTTGCATCAATCTACACTGGCCAGTGATGGACAAGGCCCATAGGAAGATGGAAGAGATGACAGAAAACCATCTTAAAGGGTACATTTTCTTTTCTTTAACCTAGACCTGACCAGAATCACAGCGAGGACCTTGTTCTTTCCCCAAGGCTCCAAGCACCTCCAAGTTCTCCACGCGCCAATCAGCTGTAATTAACATGACATTTACCTCCAAGGGAGCTACACACTTCACACCATCATTCTTGAACATCAGCACATGAAGTGGGGTAGAAAATAAAGAAAGATGATGGGGGAGTACGATTTCATCTACTGTGACTTTTCTGTGAGGTTCCATTACTTACCGTTGGATTTTGAGCCTATTTTAATAAGTGTGTGATTGTCATGCTTTTGGCAGACAATAAGAGTGATGTACAATGACTTAGTGAACTTAGTGGATTTTTTGAGATTATATTGAGGAATACAGCATAGGATCCTATATTATGAAATCGTCACATTTTCCTTGTGTTCCTCTATTTCTCAGATCCAGACTCCTGCCAACATGTATGCCCTTTTCCAGAAATAGGAGGAAGGTCTGCAGAGACATGCTCCAGCCTTTTTTCTTGCTCCTTTTGCAACTTTCTCCATTAATTTCTCATCTCATGTGGTGGCCATCAGCTCAGTATACCAAATCATTCCCTCATATATATTTCTATCAACCCCAAAATGCCTTAAGTTAGTTAAAATAGATCTACATTCATATTCTTAGAGAAGTTTATGTTTGGAGTGAGTTTGCCAATATCTATTACCATGGATAAATATTGGACAGGTTTTAGTCAAGATGGTTTATTAGAATTTGGGATTATACTATATACAAGTCCAGTAATCTTGGCTCTGATGTGTATTCCTTTTTATCTTTCATGCAGCTCTTCCATTTACATGAGTACAATATTTACTTTGTGCTTTAATTCACCAAAAATATAATACACAATTCCTTAATCTTATCCAGGGCAGATGGAGTTATTATAGATACGTTAAACTCTGGTTATATTCGAGTTCAGTGGTTGTCAAGTTCACTTTTTCAGCAGAAACATCTAAGGAATTGTTGAAACAGATTCCTTGGTTCTATTCTTGGTGTTTCTAATTCATTAAGTCTGAGGTGGGACCCCAAAATTTACAACTCTAACAAATCTCTATGTGATGATGCTACCGGGCCAAGGTTCACAGCTGTATACTACTCAGTAGTGTTGTATATAACAAAGAAGAGTCACTAGAGAAGAATTTTATTAGACTTGGAACTTAAAATTTTCCATACCAATCATAATGAGTTTTATATAACTTATTAATTATGATTGACAAATAATTAATATTATATTTATTTACTTATTTATTTAAGTTTAAGGGTTTTTTTTTTTTTTTTTTGTATTTTATGGAAGAGTCTACAGGGTGTTCAGGGTCTCACTACTAGATTGGACTTGTAGTGATCTGCCTGCTCACAGCTTTCCAAGAGCTGGGATTACAAGCACATGCCACCACACCCCATCTCAATCGCCATCTCAGAGGGCCCCAGCAGCAGGACCAGCACAGCAAGGCCCAGGATGGAACCCTTGGCCCCTGAGCCTGTTTGTAGGCACTTTAATCCCTAAGCTGTTTGGATCGCCTTCACATGTTATATTTATTTTTCAGTGCTAACTGAAATTATAAACTTATTTCAGGTTTTCATACATCTATATGCATAAGAAACATCAGTGGATAGCTTTTCATACTGCTCTTAAAGATACATTCCGGTGAAAACTTTTTCTAAATACATTATGACCTATTTGAATTTACCAACACGAGCCATTATTTCACTATAAATTTTTGGTTACATAGTGATTGAGAAATAATCTTCAAATGATGTCCTGCTTTTACCCTAGCTGTAAGCTATACTATTGTTAAGTAACAAAACCTCCTCAAAGGAAAAAAAGACCCAAATGCCTCAGGCAATCAGTTACTCTATGCTCTGAACTTATATGCCAGACATTTTTCCCTCGCAAGTCTTTCAAATGGCCAGTCTTTCATTTATTAAATGTATTCTTGATGCTTTATAAAAATTTAATTTCTGTGTTCATAACATTATACTTCCGAAGTGCAAACATCAGAACTCATGAAATTTCTCCCTCACTCAACCAAAGAAAAGTAGTGTCAGATATCTGAATTCCTTTAACCTTTCGTGGCAGTAGTTGCTTGAAAATATTTATACAAGAACACTATCATTCTGCCAGGAAATGAATGATGCAGAAATCTTCCTAATGCTAACACTTCCCTGAAATAGCACTGATCAAGCCACTTGCCATTATCCAGCTTGGATTGCAGTAAAACTTTGAAAACAATGGCATTGCAAAATTCTTGCATATCTTGAAAGAACTGGCAAAATTACTACATGTCCTGTAGTAAAGAACTATTTTCTGCCTTTATGCAAGTGGATGTTTCAAATATTCAGAACCCAGATTAATCACTCCTTCTTTGGAGAACAACTAAAAGTAGACATCTCATTCCAGAAAGTTTGGAAAATATGGAAAGGTGCCGGGAAGAAAATTACCCAAAAACTCTATAATCAGTTATGCTTTCACTGTTACACAGATACAAAATAAACTAATAAAAAGAAGTATGAAGAAACCAAAATAAAATTATATTTCACTCTAGAAAGTTGCAGAGTACTATATTGCACACATGTTGAGAGGGAGAAAAAAAAAACAGAAGTGTTTTTCTTTCAGATCATGAAGTTAGAGAGCTTTGAGAGGACTTTATGGCATTCGGTATATTTTATGGAATACAAATGTGAGGCTGTATAATCACCATTTTACTTACTGAAATTAGATCACAACTCAAAGTAAGCAGCAGGATACAAGTAAAACCATGACCCCTTCCTTGGGTATTATCTAAAAAATGGAAGAACTGAGATTTGAAATCCACCTAAGAAAACTAATTGTAAAACCCTGTGACAGGAAAAAAATGATGGCAGTGGGGACATATAGATGTCCTGTGTGCTAAAAATGAATGTGATCCTCGGGGCCGGCAGGATGGCTCAGTGGTCTAAAGCGCCTGTTTGGGGAAGCTTGGGTGGCTTCAGGGACCGCGGTTCGATCCCTGGCACCACATGTTGCGCCAGCCCTGCCTTCGGGGCGGGCTGGGCCGGCCATAGAGATGAGTTAATAAACAAAGGTTCTGAAACAAGAATAAAAATAATAAATTTAAAAAAAAATAAACTTTAGTTAAAAAAAAAAAAAAGAATGTGATCCTCTGTAGTTCCTATGGGGAAGGTGCTGAGCTCAAGATTGGAGGAATTTTAGCAATCCAAGGCTATGCACTGGGGTTGGGGAGATGGGGAGCAAGCTCAGTAGAATAAGTACTGCCTGGAAAGCACAAGGTCCTGGATTCAATCTCCAGTACCAAAAAAACAAAGAGAGAGAGAGAGAGAGAGAGAGAGAGAGACAGAGAGAGAGAGAGAGAGACAGAGACAGAGACAGAGACAGAGAGACAGAGACAGAGGGAGAGAGAGAAGGAAGGAAAGAAGAGAAAAGAAAAGAAAAGAAAAATAGACTATGGGTTGTTATCAGGGTAGAGGCTGGGAAATGGCATGGTGCCTATGTCAGGGAACTAGAGATATGGTCCTATGCCTATGCCCAGAGATCCCCACGGTCCCCCGCATAGTTCCCACTTATTCTGCAAGACTCCAATTCATTAAAGCATTTGTAAAGTAAGAACAGTCCCTTCCTGTCCCTCTCTTGGACAGGAGCTTTCTTTCCCTCAATAAATCTATTCTGTTCATGAAAAAATAAATAAATAAAAATAATGTAAGAACAGTCCTGTTTCTTAATTCCTTCTTCCCCAGTTTTCTGAGCATGTTTGAAGAACCTTGGGTAAGAACTTTGGAAGAAGAAGAGAAGGATGAGAAACAAATGTTATGAGGAAGACTGCCAACCATCATTTCCCATCAGGAGTCTCTGGATTCTTCACGAAAAAGGAAACATCTTTAATTGTACACAAAGTTTGGAGTATAGGCTGTGAAATCATCATTTTAATTACTGAAATTATATCACAACTCAAAGTAAGCAGCAGGATACAAGAAAAACCATGACCCCTTCCTTGGGAGTTATCTAAGAAATGGAGAAAAACTATGTAACTCAGATGAAAGTGACAAGGAGGTTTTCTTTTAAATTCTGTGAAATCTTACTTTTATAGTGCACAAACAATATATTCTATATTCTCTTTCAATATATAAAAGTTTTAAAATATGATTAGCTATTTTTTAAAATAATTCACAGCTTAGCAATCTTTTTCTTTTCTCTTTTTGTTTTGTTTTCATTTGTTTGCTTGCATGCTTGCTTAGATTTAGTCTGTAATTGAAACTGGCCTTGAACTTGTAACCTTGGCTGTCCTTAAACTCATGGCAGCCCTTGTGCCTCAGCCTCTTGAGTACTGGGCTTACAGGTGTGCACCACCACTCTCTGCTAGCTCCTTTAACCAGCACTCAGCCCTGTGAGTTAGACCTTTCCCAAAGGCACTGCAACACAAGATTAATGCACAGAGTACATGAAGCCAATTCCTCTCCATCTCCCAGCTCCAAAACCTCATGTACTATTATTGTCTTCAGGTAGAAGACGTACCTGGTATTAAGCTGATACTAACACATCCTACACTTGCTCTTAGCCAAAAGGCTGAAAAGCAATTGTTATCATCTTCCTTGAAAACCTAAATAGATCCTATTTTCTTTCTCCTCCTCTTTCTCCTCCTTATTCTAATGTTTATTTCACTGAAAGTTATAAAATCCTTTCTTATTTCTAAAAATATTAGATATTCTATTTAAACACAGAATTTAAAACATAAATAGTAGATGACCAATACAAATTCATGTGCATAAGTGTATGAACAAAATATTCCTTTTTTCATGCTTTCCCACTAACAAGAAAATTACAGAAACAAAGTCATTTTACTAATTCCTTGTTTTAAAATAAGCACTCAATTCTGTTTCACCATTTTAAACCCTACTGAGATACAAATGCTTTAGGAATACAAGAACAATTAATGATCCATATGTCCATGTGAAAACATGGAAACCCAAAATATAGGACAGTACCAATCCACATTATTAAGACAAAATACTGACAAACCTTACTCATTTGTAGAATTAAGCAGATGAAAAGTAGTGGTCTGAGAGGGCCCAGTATGAGTAAAGAAAGGGCTGAATAATCTTAGATTACTTAGGCCATAGGGCTAAGAGGTACAAGGTAGGGGAGAAAGCATTAGAATTATGGGTCCTCACCATGATTAGACCTTATTTCAAATCAATGTTCTTTGTGTATCCCGAAGTACACTCCCCTACCAGTGTCTGTCTCAGTAGTTTAACTATATGCATGGCTGGCTGGATGACACTCAGGTCTTTTCTAAAGGCATCAAAACTCATAACTTTTGTGGAATTTGGGCTATCATTATGCTTTGGTGAAATGTTTTTAAAACCATGCTCAGTAGTAGATATGAAAGAAAGGAAACACAAGAAGATGAATCTCTAATGATAAGGGGAAAGCACTGGTATTACAGCTAAGGAGAGAGACAGGGCATGGTTATATGACAGGAGCACCGCCAGGGCAATCGCGCCTTCTCTCCTATCCAGCTCAAACCTTCCCCTGACTCCAGTCAACTTCCACACAGAGCTGAGCATTCTCAAACTGAAATTAGGCTAACTGTCTCACTCTAGAGTGATTAACATACAATTTCTAAAGGAAAGACTATTGTCACAAAATCATACAAACCAAGACATCCAGAGAGGACCCTCCAAGATGTATGTGTAAGTAGTGATTGCGGCCAATTTTGGATGATGTTCGAGACTGTTGGTTTGTTTCATTGATTAGAAAGACAGTTTTGTGACAATGGCAGGCACTCAGCTTTCTCCATCATCCTTCCTGTCTTTCTTGTTCCCACAGATTAAATCAGCAGTGCATGACTTACAATTTGACTTGCTTTGTTTTTTGCAAAGTAGTCAGAACCTGATTCCATTCATGAATGACCTTTCTCCTCCCTCTCAGATGCTGATTTGAGCAACATTCATTTCACTATTATTTCATCTTATGAGATAAAAATTTGGTGGCCTCAGGAGTGGGAGAACTTGATAACTGTTTCAGGAAAGCATTTACCAAGTCAGTATTCAAAGCTATCTGAAATAGTTGGCACAGGCAAACAATAAATGGCATTACTTTAATAAGTCAGGAGAGAATAAGGCTGGGCCATTGTGCCTAGCAACTGTTAAACATTATGTTCTCTCTTGGAATTTAACAATGTAATATTTGTTTCATTCAGCACAGGCCTTGTTTCTTAAAAACAGATCTTCAAATACATTTCATGAATAAACTGAAACACAAAATATATACATACACATGAAAGCTACATAAAAACAAATGCAATGCTATGTCTTAAAACTAATAATATGCCAATCCATGAAGAGATAACTATGCTTTAAAATAACCAATTTTTATATATCAGTGAGAATATATGAAATGAAAACAGCACAAACAAGCCAAAAACTCACCCACTAAACAGAGTAATAAATTGCTCCAAGTTTAGGCTTTGGAGTCTAAGGAACCTCTGCTGTGAATATGTAAATCCTTAAATACTGTCTCATTTTTACGTATAACAGAGGTGATACTAGCAGCTTCATCACATGGCCAATGAGAGAATTAAATGAAGTAGGTTTTCAAAATATTTAGTGAGAAATTAGCAACCGATAAATGCTCAATGTTAGCTTTAAAAATTGTTTAACAAAGGCTGGCCAGATAGCTCAGCAAATGAAAGCTCCTGTTTAGGCAGATGCAGGGGCCAAGGTTGCTCTGAGACTGTGATTGAGACTGGACTTGGTGCTGCGGGCCTGTAATGCTAGCACTTGTCAGGGTGAAAAACAGGAAGGATCACTACAAGTCCAATCTGTGTAGTGAAACCCTGTCGACCTTGCACTAAATGCATCCTTAAAAAATGGCTTAACAAGATGAAAGCTCTCCTTGGTTTTAGGTTGAAAATGCTAACTCAGACTATATGTTAAAGATAAGTATTTTTAAATATTTACCCAATACCAACCTTTATTAAGTATACATTTTGGGCCAAATTACTGTAGACTTAGTTGCTTTTCTTCTGGGGTGTGTTTTAAGGTGACAGAAAATTTCCATGAGTTTCACAACAATTTTTCCTTTCAGAAGTATAAAATAATGCCTTCTATTCATATAGGACTGTATTCTTACCACATAAAATTCATGTTTCATAAGAAAGAAACTTATACAGAAAGCATTTTCTTTGTTGTGTGAATATGAATACGTATGTGTACACATGCTTAAATATGTGTGTGTGCATGTGTGTGCATGTGAGTGTATGCATGAACCTCAGTGATAAACTCAAAGAGACACAGAGGAATCATGCTCATTGTTGGTATTTGAAACGCTGGTACAAACTGGTAACATATATGATAATGAGCAATAGCTAAGTGCTTAAAATATATGACTCTCCACAATTTATTCAGTTGCTTTCCTGTCCTACAAGAAAATACAGAAAACATAGGAGAGGGGTGTTGATTAGTGAAGGAGATATACAAAGGGGTAGCTGCTAATCACTGAACTTTTCATCTGAGGTTGTAAACAACATAGATTTTCTTGAACACTTTACATTAGAGATACAGGATTTAAGCTCATCACACTGAAGACCAGCAATATTTATGTCCTCATTTGCATTTTGGAATAGAAATTTTAAAAGACTTTTTTAGTTGCCCTGAACAACAAAGTAAGAATAAACCAAGATTACCCCCAAATCTATTTATTATTATTACTATTATTATTATCATCATTGTTATTATTGTTGTTGTTGTTATTACCATTATTATGAAACAAATAATTAGTAGGACAAACGAAATTACCATTTCATTTTCCTTTGGAGGCTTGGGGATCTTCCCTTCTGATGATACACGTTATTGTCTCATCCTCTGAAGAGAAAGACTTAGTAGTCTGACCTGTAAGTACCTAGGGCATTGACTGGCCTACATTTTAAGATTAATAGAACTACTGTAGCCCAGTAACAGAAATTCAGATCTTTCCATTGTCTGATCCCTGCTGAGTGAGCACAAATAGCCAGATAGTGGTAGGGGAAGGAAAACTAACTTATTTTATTTGTCTGTACCGCGGGTGGGCAAAAGTAATAAAGAAAGCCCCAATCTCAGGTTCCCCTTCCTCTGAAGGCATTGTGAACATGAGTTAAAACATTTAAGGGAAGAGAGTCACCATTATGACTTTTGAAAGTTGTTTTTATACTTTTAATTTACTAGAAAACCTTGCTCTTGTGCCACAAGCAAAGAGATGGGATTAGGACAAGGTTAGCATGAATACTACTTCTTTGGCCATTATTAAAGAAATAACATAGCTTACATGTGTTACTCCCCCCACCCCCGCCCCAGGCACCAGGATTTTATTTCAAAACAGAATCACTGGGAACCTGGCCTGGGGCACACACACAGCTGCAGACACAGTGGGACACAAGATAATAAGCATGATGATCACAACTGGGTCATGGGCTCTGGGAGCCCCTGATGGCAATTACAGAAGCAGTGGTAGGAGGGACCCCAACTACCTGGGCCTGAGGCCTGGGCCCTGGCCTGCCATGGCCTATTTGCTCAGGGGATTTCTGAAGTTCCTATCAGCGATCTTGGCCTTGCTACCCAGCTTCCCCTCCATTCTGAGGATCTGGTGGTACTTGACCAGGCACTCGGATAGGCAGGGTGTGCCAGTCTTGATCTGCCCAGTGCTGAGTCCCACCACCAGGTCAGTGATGAAGGTATTTTCTGTCTCCCTAGATTGGTGGGACACCATGACGCCCCAGCCATTGGACTGGGTCAGCTTGCACTCCTGCAGGGAATCAGTCACAGAGCCAATCTTCTTGACTTTGGGCAGCAGATAGTCGCAGGCCTTCTCATTCATAGCCTTGGCGATGCGCTTGGAGTTGGTCACTATGTGGTCATTGCCCACCACCCAGATGCCGGCGCTGGCCATGAACTTCTACCATGCACCCTAGTCACCCTGGTTGAAGGGGTTCTTGATGGACGCCACTGGGTAGCCCTTGTAGAGGTCACCAACTAGTCGGGTGAGATGTACCTACTGGAGCCATCAGGAGACTTGAAGTCCCAGTCGTACTTCCAAGACCTGAATAACTCAGATACAGCCATATCCAATGACTACCTTGTCCAAATTGCCGGTCTTCAGCAACTCCTTGAATCCTTCAGGGGATTCTTTATTCCCCTGGATGTTGGGTGTGAAGCCCCCCTTGTCACCCATGTCAGTGCTATCTTTGTGGTACTTCTCTTGATGATGTTCTTCAGGCTGTGGTAGACCTCGGCCCCAGTGTGTGTGGCCTCCTTAAAGCTATCCGCACCTACAGGCAGGATCATGAACTCCTCCATGGCCAGCTTGTTGCCAGCATGCCAGCCTCTGTTATCAGGTTGAAGGTAGGGACAGTAAAGATGACCTGGGGTTGCCTGCTAGGTCAGCAATGTGGCAGTACAGGGGCACCCCGTTCTCCACAGCACCGGCCACACTGCAAGAGACACTCCCAGGATGGCATTTAACCCAAACTTGGATTTATTCTCAGTCCCATCCATCTCTATCATCAGCTTGTTAATCTTCTCCTGCTCCATGACATTCAATTTCTTGTTAACGAGGGCAGGTGCAATAGTTTTATTGATGTGCTCAACAGTCTTTGATACACTCTTGCTCAGGTAGGGGGTCTTGTCATTGTCATGCAGCTCTAGAGCCTCCTAGAGATCAGTGGAGGCTTGATAGGACACAGCAGCTCAGAAAAGACCTTGGGAGGTGTAGAGGTGAATTTCCACAGTGAGTTTCCCACGAGAGTCAAAAATCTTTCTCGTGTGCATCTTGAGAATAGACATGTTGGATTTCTGGCTGCCAGATCTTGCCACCCAGAAGGGAAAAAGAAGTTTCTATAGACACCATTATGTGCATCAAAGTGGCGAGCTACTCTCTGTGTTAATGTTTTATGCAGTCTCTATTTTAAAGCATCTTACAAGAAAGAAAGAATAAATAGTAAGATTAGAGCAAACTTTACCTTGATCGTTTAATGAGGATGATAATATCTAGAAAGCTATACAAAATGTGATTACAAATTAAAGCTAAGCATCAGAATGAAGAGAAGGCAAATGCTTTCAGAAACTCTACATGCAAAAGTATTTCATGTTAATCAATAATTGAAATTAATTAGAGGTCAATTTAAGTAGAAATACTTACAAAATATATGGGCAAATAAGTCAAAATACCTGGCATATTAAACCATGGTTATTGGTGATGTGAGCCTATAATATGAGTGCTTGGGAGGCTGAAAACGAGAGGATCACTATGAGTCAGATCTGTGTAGGGAGACCCTTTAGACTCATACTAAATATAATAATAATAATTCATGATAATAATAATATCATTGTTATATTATGGCTATTGTTGAATTTTAGGTTTTAATTTATTCTTAATTATCATAAACATGCATAATTCAAACTCTACTTCTAGGTAACACACTGTGAAGCTCTGAGGCAATCTTCATGTCATTAAATATTAAGTTTTACTACTATGCTTGATTCTATTAGTATATAACCATTGACTCATGAAGATTTTTTTCAAGAACCATGACTTTTATCCAATCATTCATTCATTCACATACTTTTCCAAATTTCAAAACAAGGACACAAGGCAACATAATTCCTTGGCTAACCATGAGGAAGTGGCTTGTCCTGATTTGTTAATTTGCCTTTCTTTTTTAAACAATACACGGATATATTTGGGAGTCTATATGATAAATAGGGGTAGAAATTGAAATTGCATGCTAATATTTTACTTCCTCATTTAATAATTTAATCTAATGTTTAGTTACAGTAATATTGCTACAAGGCTTTAAAAATATTTGCACAGGTATTATTCCTGGTGAATTTTAATACTGAGTCCCATCTGCTTCTCTAAACTTTGAGTTGGTCGTCTGGAACAAATCACATATATGTACACACACACACACACAGACAAACACACACTTTTTAATATTAGTACAAAAGTCTCCAAAATATTGAATAGCCTGAAATTTAGCTCAGTGGACCAGTGCCTACTGGGAAAGCATGAGGTCCTGAGTTTGATTCCTAGTACAATCCCCCCACAAAAAAATATACGGAAAAATACCCAGTAGGAGAATACCTGGTTTGAATAGGATCTCTAGGACCTCCAATTCTAGATTTTAAAGGAACCGCCATACCTATTTCCATAGTGGTTGTACCAGTCTTTCCTCCAACAGCAGCGAACTGAAAGCACTATGACAGAGTGATATATATATATATATACACTCATGTTTATAGCAGCACAATTTGTCATAGCTAAATCCTGGAAACAACCCAGATGCCCTTCACCTGAAGAATGGATGAAGCAGATGTGGTATTTTTACACAATGGAGTATTACTCAACTATAAACCAGGGCAAATTTGATTCTTTTGTTGGTAAATGGGTGCAACTAGAGAACATACTCTTAAGTGAAATAAATCAGATCCACATGGGAAACTATCATATTGTCTCCTTGGTGTGAAAACCTGAAAGACAAAATGGGATCTGAAGGTTATAATAGATATTGGAAAAAGGGAGTGAACTTATTCAAAAAAGAAAGAGCTACTGAATTGAGGAGAAGGATAGGGCAGGAAGTAGGTGAAAAGATTTATCTGTGTATGTGAGCAGGATGGCTTGGATGACTGTACTGTGCATTTCTGCTCATCTGTGGAAAGAAGCAGATAATGCTTAATTTGTTTTCTCTCCTTTCAGTTATTTGTATTTTTTCTCTTCCTAATTTCTTATATATTGCTTTCTTTTTTATTTTGTCTTACAATTTCACATGCATATATCTGGCAATATGAATAACTGGTTGGAAGGCACTATGCATTACAACAAATACTGTGAAATTCATATTACTTGGTTAACTGAAATTCCATATGACTTGTAATTTTTTCTCTTTCAATACTACTTTTTACTCTCTTTCAAGACTAAAAAATTAAAGATATATGTAGAATAAACTATATAATCATAGTCCCTTAATTAATATTCAAGCTTTGTTTCAGTTGTTCTGTTCACTGAAAGGTATAAGAAATGTCTTAATTCTGTTCTCTTTCCTATAAAATCTATTTTCCAAAACAGATGCACACACACACACACACACACACACACACACAGGTTTTTTTTCTATCACAAGTTAAACAGTGGAAAATAATTTAAAAATCCTAAATTAAACATAACAGAATTTACATTTTACCCAATCTCCTAAAGTGCTAACACACCAATCTCTTCCAAAATTATTTTACAAATTTTACAAGACCTCCTCTTCCTTGGCATATATCTCATTCCACTACATCAGGCTTGCCTGGGAGGGGGGGTGGGAATTACCTCTAGGAAGTAAACTAGGTCACTATGTGGTTGTTAGAACATTCACAGTTTTTGTCTACAGCTGTCTTAACCTTTACCTAGATGGCAAGATTTTTTTTTTCTAATTGGAAACAGGTAGACATGAAAAAAAGAAAGCAACTGACAGACAGTGAAGACAAGAAGTGACACCTGCGGTTGCTTAAGGTTGGTAATGTCTTTTCCTCTTCTCTCTTTTTTATTCTCCCTCTCAGAAACAAAAGCTTAAAACTCAGTCAAGAATTTCTACCTCCTGAGCCGACAGTAATGTAAAAGTATCATTTAAGAAAATAGTTTTGAAGAAATTATTAAGAAAATCAGTGATGAAAATAACATCATAATGTTGCCTAAGAATTATGGAGAATACATGATTGATAAAGATTATGAGACTTTGCATTATAAAATAGATTAATCTGGAATAAAATCCACTGCATGAAAGTACTAAGAGAAGGAAAATAAACTTAGAATTAACCATAGTTAGGGAAACCACTTACCATACATATACTGATAAGATTGCTTTAAAACTTAAAAATGAGTATAATAAGCAATCATACCCTAGTCATTCTCAGAGAAGTACTTATTTGAACAAACTATTGAATATGTGGTCACCCTAGCCACACAGGTTGAAGAAGTCTTATTTTTATGATTCTAAAATTAAAAGGACCAAGGAAACGTGTCAGGTAGTTGGGCATGTGCCATTCTTTTCATGACCGTGCATTTATATTTTAAAAAAGGCAAATGTACCGGCCTCAACCAATGCATATTTATTTATAAAATTGACTAACAACCCTCAAAATCATTTTGAAATACTTAGTGGAAATCTAGATCTTTCATCACAGAAATAAAGAAAAGCAGAAAAGGGGAGATAAAATTGGCAGCATCCTCTGAAACTCAAGCTGAAAACCATGTTTCAGCTAAGAAAACACAAAATCCTCAACCAATGCCATGGCACACGAGAGCCTCTCCACATGCCAGACAAACCATTCTAGCAAGATCCTAGTCCAAACTAGGATTGTGAGTATATTTGTATTTTCCTTACTTTTTAAGAGAAGACTAGCAGAATTTTTCTTGTAAATTTAGGGATGCATAATCACATGTTGTTTTACATAAACATGTATTCCAATTTACATAAATTTGCATTGAGTTTTCCCCAAAAATCTATCTCTGAATTTGTAAAATGAATTAATCTATGTTCTCTAATATAATTGTATTAAAATATGAGATTCAAGGCTATCAGAAGAAGTAGGTTTACCAGAAATAGCAATGGCATCACTCCAGAGCTCTCAACTTAAATGTATAATAGTTATAGATAACATAAAACTTGAATATTCGCAGATATTAATTGGAAACATTTTTTAAAAAACTACTATTGAAATAATTTCAGCTTGGAATCAGTGGATTGAATACTTGACACAATTTTTAAGGACTAATATTAGAGTTCCTATTAGCCAAACTCTTCAGCAATTCATAATTCAATTTAATTCCTGTTCTTCAAGTATGTTTGGTTCTTAAAGTGATTTTAAGGTAAAAAAAAAAAAACTGTCAGTATGTGTTTTGACAAAATATATATAAAATTATTATCATAGCCAAAAAGCAACAACATTAAGGTTATTTTCCAATTGCCAACAAATGTTTCAAGATCAGTATTTTCCTCTTATTATAAATGTAAACACAGAAGGGTAGATAATTAGCCTTCTCCTTAATAAATAACCTGCTACTTGGCAAATAATTATGTGTTGCAATGTAGCCTAAGTATCATGATATGTTTTATAAGTGTTTTCTTTAAAGACAATTTCCATAAATGAATATGAAAACCACAATGATGTCTTTAATAAAGCCCTTTTATACAGGTGTGGGTTTAGATCCATAGCAGAAAACTCTTAATATATTAACATTAATATTTTCTGAAGGAATAATGCTCAAGTAGGAAAATGACAAAGCTAATGTTTGCGAGCTTTCAAAATAGACTGAATCAATCCCATCAAGACACAGACCAGACCGTAACACTTTCCCAATTCAGTAACTTCAAATAGCTTCATCTCATTCTCAGATTACATTCTAAATTTATCAGAATTCCCACAGGTTCATGGCTTCTAGCTTTGTCTCTGGTTTGTTGAGCTCATCTCACTGACATCATTCCCTCCACACAAGCATCCTTGTGGTGCTTTGCATAGGCTAAGGAGAATTTTGTCCCAGAACCTTTGCTCTGATTTCCCTGCCACCATGGATCAGGGATTGAGAGATTGAAATGAGTCCAAACACCATGAAGCTCTTTATTGTGAGTGGTCCTCCGTCCTCAGTTTACCTACTATTAGAATTATAAGCATGAACCACAAGCACCAGGAAGTCAATGTTCACATGTTATACCACTGTTCTTATTATTTTATTCGAATGCTTTATTAAACCCCCTTGTTTTCACTCTGGGAAATGTATTCTTGTTTATTCTTTCAAATTAACTAAAATTTGACAGGTGGTATGTGGTCAATAATTTGATACATGTAATTTTTGACACTGTAGCAGTAGATTGCTCTGTGCTCTGCTTAACATTCAGTGACAAATTTAATAGGTAATATTATACTTTATTTTTTACAAATAAATGTTTGTTTACTTGTCAAATAAACAAGTCACTGACTTATTCTGGGGATGGAAGATGTGGTAACATAAGGAAGTAATACTTGCCTTGACATCCCAGTGAGGCTAAGGCAGGGCCACGAGCTCATACACAAAGATAATCCAAAGCTGTCCACACTAGACACACTTTAAGTTCAATAGCACAACTTCAGTAAAGGTAAACAGATGGCTAACATATATTACATAAACAATAATCAAAAAAGACAGTAATTATATAGATGTCGATAAAACAGACTATAAGGGGAACATGTTCTCAGTGAAAGAGCACAATTTAAAATGGTAAAGATATCAGTCTGTCAGGAAAGTATTACAAGCTATCACAATATTAAAATATATGCATTACAAACAGGACTCAAAAGAAAAGAAACAAAACTGGATTAAAGGACAAAAAAACACCTCAGTGATTATAGTCGGAGATTCATTACCTATTTTTTTTTTTTTTTTGTCTTTTTTTGAGACAGTGTCTTGCTATGCAGTTGAGGCTGGCCTTGAGCTCACTTTTGTACCCCAGGCTGGTCTCAAACTCACACCAATCCTCCTGCCTCAGCCTCCCTAGTGCTGGGATTACAGGATTGAGCCACCACGCCCGGCTTCATTACCTATTTTTAACACAGTATATAAACACTCAGGAGGTGGATGAATGAGGAAAGTTTTGAACAACCCTTTAAAACAAGAAGGATTTAGCTTGATAATCCATTTGTTTCTAGGAAAATCGCCATTTCTTTTGTGTTTTCCATCCTATGCAAGTAAAGATTTTCATAGTGGATATTGATAATTTTCTGAACTTCCTCAGGATCTGTAGTGATTTCACCTATTCTTATTTCATGAATTTGAATTTTTTGTTTCCTTTTTTTTATAAGATTGGCTAGGAGTTTATCAATTTTATTTATTCTTACGGAGAACCAACTCTACAATTCATTAATTCTCTGTATTATTTTCTTCATCTCAATTCCATTAATTTCTGCTCTGATCTTTTTAATTTCCTTCTTCTCTCAACTTACCTTTTGTAGAAGCTTGAGATGCAACATTAGGTTGTTTATTTTTACCACTATACATTTCCCTTTCATACTGTGTTCATTGCCTCCTACAGGTTCTGGTGAATTGTATTTGCATTGTAGGTTAAACAAGCACTAGAAGGTACAATACATATAGTGACAGGAAAAGAAACTGCCCAAAGAGAATAATATAACTGGGATTGGAAAAGGAGAAAAGGATGAATATATATATATATATATATATATATGCTTCATATATACTTATATTCATATATTCATGTATATATCATTATACTACTAATTTTAATTGTTCATTAAAAGAACAAATAGTACTTACATTGTTTCATCAATTTTACATTCCTGCATTCCTATATCTGGTAATCCGAACAACTACTCCGAAGATAACAACATGAAACATGGTAACCATTGTTAATTTCCTATCATTATATTTTGAAATACTGCTTTGCTTTTATTGTCTTTATTATTATATTTAAAATAAAAATGTAAATCCAGTAGGACTAAAAGATAGCAACATAGTGTATAGTATATACCTTTTATACAACAATAGAATAATATTCTCTTTGAAATGTACATGTAATATTTTCAAGGATAGAATGCATATCAGACCACAAAGCAAGCTTCAGATATATCCAAAGCTTATGTACAGTTTATGATAACCAAATAAGATTTATATGACTATTATTTGAGAAAAATGATAAATTTTTGCCTTAGGATATTTATTTGGCATGATTCTCATTATTTATTTGACTATGGCATGATTCTCATTATTATTTTACTATGCAATGAATTTATTGCTATTAAAATGTGAATTAAATAGTCAAAATCTGAGTTTTGATTTCTACTCTGGCAAATATTGATTGATACAGTACAATAAGTAAAGCTTTTTTATATTCCTCAATAATGTTTAAGAGAATTCTGTTACCAAATATTTAAGAGCCGTTGATACTGACCTCCATGTAGAAGCTGTGTCAAGGAGCCCAACAGGATACTCACTGCACTATAACATGCAAGAGAGTGTTCAGGATGAGCACTGGAGGAAAGAAAGATGGGTAGCTTTATCACTTTATACTCTTTTCATTGAACAAAGGTACTAGAAGTGAGACATAGCCAGCTGTATCTGAAGACTGTGATTAGAACATAAGAAAGGTTTCTCAGCATGGAAAACAGGAAATAAGATGTATACTGTGTAGATCCAGCTTGTAAGAGGGAGAAGAAATATTTTAAAAGTCTGTAATTTGAGGTAGTAACAAAAGCTTTAGAAGCCATCAACTAAGAGCTAGTCAGAGAGTAGTCACTTTATTTTTATATAGAGGTCAACCTCATTACAACATTCTCAGCATGCAGAATCAAACCTGAAATGTTAACAATTTCAGCAACATCAAAATGTGTAATCTATCCATTGAATTCAGCTCCCTGAAAGTAAAAACTCTAAGGTTGTAGGTATCATGAGTCTTGCCAAGTGAAGAATATGAGTGAATACCATACCCAGGAAGCAATTGTCATGAATTAGAAAAATGAGGAAAAAATCTTCAAATAACACAACATGATTCCATCCACTCCTATCTCCATCTCTTCAGGTTTCGAAGACCTAAGCCCACCATTTTCTAGTCTTCAGCAGGGATTTTATATCTAACAGCTGCTATTTAGGTATCCCCTTTTGCTATGAAATTCAAACCCTCATTTTATCTCCTTTTCCCTACAGCAAAAATTGCAATATCTCACACCCAAGCTCCAGCTGTCAGATTCACACACCGTTTCTATTTCAATGGTTAGAATAATCCCTTGCTCCCTTGTTTTCATTGAACAAGAATGTGCCAGCTTTAAAAAGAGAGAGAGAGAGAGAGAGAGAGAGAGAGAGGAAAGAGAAAAAGAAACAGAAAATGCATTTGTCTAAACTCAAATTCTCAAAGGGGCAAAAACAGCTTGAAGAAATGTGATGCCTTGTTACATCTTGCATTAGAAGCACAGTTTTTCTTTGTTTGTTAAGTGTATGAATACATTTACATATTACATATGTATATATAAACTCAGATAGATGGACATGAAACTTTACAGACCTTTGTTTTTCAGAAAGCACTATGTAAGTCAGGGAAGATACACAGCAGTGCCAAGAATCTAGTCCATGTGATCATATCTATGGCAACCATTCTTAAGTTAAATTGTACTTTCTTAAATGAGGGAGAAAAATATTTGCAACTTCTCAGTCTTTCTTTTTTCATTATGATTCTGGCAATCTGTATCTTGGTAGTTACTGCTTAGTATTCACAGAGCTAGAAAATTCAAATTCCAAAGTAGCTTTAGAACCTAAAACCGGGGTCCCCCCATGATAATTAAGACAAGTGATTTCTAGAGGCACTATTGTAAACTGACACACAAATCTCAACGGTCCCTATATTAAATGGGAAGAATAAAAGATACCTATTAAAGGACGGAGTTCTTGGAGAGATTGGCATCAGATTTTGCATGAAAGTAAAACAAAAGGCTCAAAACAAAACCTTTTAAGTGTTTAAAATCTATGCTAGTAGCATAACCACCTCAAACCAAGAATGTCTTAGTAAATGAAAAATAATAACATACGGAAGGTCCAATCATACAGAGGCCAAACATATGATAGAGAAAATGTAACAATTCCACTACCCACAGCCCTGAAACCCCATGGCTCTTTATTTTTCCCCATGACTGTTCTAAAAGTATCCATCGATTTCCTGTAACTTCAGTCCAACATGGTACATTCTCCATACCTCAGTTCAATGCCAGCTAACCTGAGCTCATTTCTTAAGCTCTTCATGAGCAGCACTAATGTTTACTTCAGTATTATTTTCCCTCGAGCCACTTTCCTCACGATCTATCCGACACAGAGAGCTCACCCTCCTGAGTGTGCGTGTTCGGGAGAGAGCGCCATTTGCCTGGAGAAGGGTGGTGCATCCTCAGTCCAATCCAATGGACCCAGCTTCCAAGCTCCCTTCTGGGTTAACAAGGCACATCTTAGCATCAGCACCTGCCACTTATTTTCCTTCCTTGAGGAGCTTATTTCACTTTGTTATAGAAAAGAACAAATGAACATCAATGCTAAATAATCAGGTTAATGATAGAAGACCGTTTTCTAAATATAATAGTTTACGTACTCATTTAAAACATGAGGGCGTTTGAAATAATTCAGAAGATAATTATATAATCAATCTTAAAAGCAGAATAGTAACAACAATAGGAATCAAATTATCTAAAAGGTAACAATAACTCTCTGGCACTGCAAATATATCTAACAACATCTTTTCTTTTCCAATGGGAGGAAGAAAACACAACAGTCCAACAGATAATATTTAGGAACCGTATTTTTTCTTAAAACAAGCAAAAAACACTGAGATCAGGAATGATAATGTGCACTGTAATATCTTTTCCTTTACATTCAAAAAGTTTACCTTTGTTAGAGAGCAGATATATTCTTGACTTCTAAAACTTACTGTGTTAAGCTAAATGAAAAATATCTAATGTGTTTTGCTTTAAGGTTGTTTGCCAACTTTGGAGAAATAGCTTCAATTCCTCAAGCAGATGGTAAGGCCACCTTTGAAAAATATTAAGATAGCTAAAATAGATACTAGCTGATATTTCTTCTAATAAACGCTGATGTGGACAACTGAATGCCTCCCTTTCTGTTTCAGTAATAAATCACTTTCCTGACTTGAGTTAATAATGAGATTTTTAATCATGTGAATTGAACATATCCTCCAGTTAATAAAAACGTATCACCTCCTTTTTATCTTTAATAAAAGATTTGTACACTACTCAAATGATTGGTATTACATTTTTAAAGAACTGGAGATTGATGTTTTTCAATTCTCCTTTCCATTTTTCTAGGCTTTTATAATTCAAAGGTAATATGCTCCATAATTAATAATTCATAAGGTAATTTTAAGACTTTTATTCAGAAACCTCTTTCCTATTGACTTTAGAATGTGTCATAAAAATGCAGGTATTAATATCTTAGAATTTCCAGTTCTGTATGGATAAGGTCCTTGAATTTAAACAACCCAAGGTTTGTGCTTCAAAAATCAGGAGACATAATTTTCAGCCATAAGATATGGAAAAACAAATATTGTTTTAAAAGAGTTACCTACATCATTATATTTCTCTCAACTGGCAATTAACAGATGCATTTCTCCTATTATTCATGCAATTGTCAGGATTTATATTTTTCAGAGAGGGGAATTATTTTGAGGAATAAATCAGAGGCAAAACATTTCTATTTGAAAATGCTTCTTTTTTTTTTTTTTTTTTTTTTTTTTTTTTGGTCCAAATAAAGTGTTGCCCATAATGAAAAGATCAGAGGAAAATAATCATCTTTTTCACCTTTAACTTCTCCTAGAAAAGGTTCTGGAGACTCTGCTGAACATGCCTAAGTGTCTTTTAACCACGTTTTTTAGGAAGTGATTTTTGCAAGGATAGACAACACTGTCTGCTAGCATGCACTGGCCAGTAAATTTCACACTATTCTCATAAAAGTGTCAGGCATCAAATAAGTATGATTACCCATGGCAAAGTGCACCACAAATATAAAGGACCTCAGCAATTCAGAGCTTACATCCTCTGCCAAACACCCTGCCTGAGTCCTGCAGTTTGGATGCATGCAGAAAGAAAAGTGTGAACCTATCTCTAAATAGTTGAAGAACTGCCCAAAGTACATCATGTTGTTAATAAAATAGTAACATCCCTGGGGCCGGCGAACATAGATCAGCAGAATAAAGCCCCTGCTTAGGTAAACTTAGACAAGTGCAGGGACTGGTAATTTGATCCCCAGCACAACATGCTGTGCTAGCCTTGCCACCAGAGCAAGCTGAGGTGGCCGCAGAGTCCAGGCATAGTGGCGCACTCCTGTAATCCCAGTGCTACGGAGGCTGAAAACTGGAGGATCACTTTGAGTCCAAGCTATGTAGTTAGACCCTGTAAAAACCAAAAACATAAAGTAAATGCATAAATAAAACAAATAAATACATAAATAAAATAACACCCCTGTTCAAAAACTAATCATAACTAAATATAATCAATACATTACTGTATGTCCACACTATTTTCTAATAAGAGATCATCAGTGAATGGACTCTATGTTTCTTACATTCCTTGAGAATTACCAGGACCCTGCTATGTTTCCTGAGTTACTTTTTTTTTTCTTTTTTTTTTTTCTTTTTTTTTTTTTGAGACAGGGTCTTGCTCTGCAGTTCCAGCTGGCCTTGAGCTCACTTTGGTAGCCCAGGCTGGTCTCGAACTCACACCAATCTTCCTGCCTCAACCTCCCAAATGCTGGGATTACAGGCGTGCGCTACCACGCCCAGCTAAGTTACTATTTTTTATTCATTCACACATTCATTAATTTATTCAAGAACAGCAAAATTCCAACAATGCAATGATGGTTTTCGTACAGATCGAGACAAGCTTACAGACCTACACAAGTGAGACACAGACGCATAGAGTAGTAAGATGGGGGAGGTTTTGGGAAACTATGGAAAAATGAGGGTTAAAAGACAAGTGTGTTCTCATCAAATATGCAAGGGTGCGTAAAAGGCCATCCTAGTCATATGGAGGTACGGGACTGGAGGTCCCATGCACCCCACAGCATGACTGAGTAATGCTTGTATCATGGAGCATTCAAAGGTTGGAGGAATTTTGTAAAACAAAATGTCAGAGAGCCAACCAGATTACAAATTAACTTAACCTTTCCGTGAAATATAGACTTCAGTTCAGCTGGTGATTTTGAATCATTAAAGAGCTACCAGCAAGAGAATCATCACACAACTGGTGTTGCACTTTACAAAGATCACACTGGAAGCAACACAGAAGGCAGAATAGGAAAGTGGGATGTAGCAATCCTGAGAGCAATTAGAAGACTCCAGAAGCAGTAAGAGCTGGTGACTAATGAGGTCAATGTAAAGCAAAAATGGCATAGGGAAAATATGTTAAGTATTATGCAGTATGTACCTAAAATATATCCCTAAAGCAGGCAGACTCCCACTTGTTTGTGAAGGAGAGGGGTATGATTTTAGGATGAATTTTGAATTCCCTCTCTGATAACTAGAGCATAAATCTGATCAAGTAGCAACATAGAAGGTTAAGTTCAGACTTAAGGATAACTCTATTTATTTCATATGTAGCACATGATTTCCTCAGGCCAGGATGGTAGAAGTCCAGGACCCTGGAGTTATGACCAAACGACTAGGGTTATGACTAAAGTCCCTGAGTTATGACTTGAATGCCAGCTACTTGTGCATCCAGATGGTCTCAGATACCGATTTAACCCTTAAAAGTGTTCTGTGTGGTGTTGATTGAGAAGTCCTGGACCAGTCTCTCTGAGGACACTGAGGTTTGCCAGCATACAGGAGACAGATTTTAAAGACTGTATAGAGGAGCCTGAACCTTCAGTTGACAACTTGAATTACAGCCAGTCCTTGGGAATGAATTGAGTCTGCTGGCCAAGGCTTCACTGCAGTGGAAATACACAGCATGGCACCTTGGTGAAAGAGCTGAGCTAGAGAGCTGCTCTAAGCTCCTGTGTGGAACAGTGGACACCTTCGGTCTGCGTCAGGCACCTATGAGAGTATGGCTTTGTATCAGCACCACTCAAACATATATAAAATTATGTGTTCCCAGTCTCTTTCACAAATATATGGATCAGGATTTGAATTTAGGCTCAAGAATCTGCATTTCAACAATTTTTTTACTGTATTGCTCTATTTAAAAACACTTGATTATAGAAATTACCTGTTCTGTTCATGCCTAAATCCATAGATTCTTGTAGAGTGCTTGGCACATATTGTACTCATAAACAGTACTTCAAATTAATAAATAAGAGAAAGAAAAGCATGAAAAATGAAGACTATGTGAGATATGGCTTATCTCCTACAAATTCCTTCAATAAACAATTTATCTTTTGCATTATGGAAATGGTTTCTATAGGCTTATTTTGTTCTATGTACTGTCCTCGCTACAAAATTGAACATATTTTTTCTCTTTTTCCAAATTACACATGAATTATTCAGGAAAATTTTAAAATTTCTTATATAGAGATTATAAAAAAAATTATACATACTGCTTTCACTTTTTAATGGCTAAATATTTGAAAACATGAAATAAAGCATGAATCCTAAAATTTTCTTTTATGACTATTACAATCATCTGCATACTTCCTCCTTTTCTGTGTTTTTCTGTTCGTTTTTTCAGCCCCTCTACTCTATACCAAAACATGAAATACAATTACTACAACACTCCTTGAAAGCTTGGTTTCTAACCTCATTGCCCCTGACTATAGTCTTCAAAGTTCAGTTCCCCTTTTATTCCTCCTTATGACTCTGAATTTTCTGTGTTCCCTTTTCTCTGGCTGATTTTCTCCTTTTCCTTTCAAATGCCCACCTGCTTTCTCTGCGCTTGAACTCAAATCGGTTTTTAACGGGCGGAGATGAGAGGCCTTGCGGGCAGCTGGAGAGGGTTTGTGAAGTGCTCTGGATCGTGTGGCTTTAGTCTGCAGGTCACCTCACCTCAGCAGGTGAAAAAATTAGAACCTCCCTTCCATGTCTGAAGGCATTTTGTCTAGAAGTCAGCACCCCGTTGACAGCCCAGACAGATTGGGGACATGCCGAAAACTCTGCACATCCCCAGTTCAAATCTGATGAACACAAAGAGAAAAGAGACTAGTCTTTGAAGGATAACCTTCTTGAACAGTAAATCACTCAAAATCCTCCCAGACACCAGGTAACTCATTTTCCAGCCTTATCCTGCCCAGGCTGTTTGACCCTGCTTATTTGGTGGCAGTCCTCGGGGGGCACCTTGTCTGATTGAATCCAGCTGCAGACTAATGGCCAGCTGTCCTCTCAGCCTCTGATCAGGACCTTCCAAAGGTCTAGTCAGAAACTCCTGGAGAGGATGTACGGTATCAGAGACCTGAGTGTTCTCCGATGTACCAGGGTACTGATTAAGTGGATACATAGCAGATGGTATCTTGTTTTAAATGGAGATGAGTAGGTGACAAATTGTCTGGCTACACTGATTTTTTTTAATTAAAAAAAAAGAATGGGAAAAATAATCTGCAGCTGGTATGTCATTTTTACCCCAGAAGCACAATTTTCCTTCATTCAGGCATAAAAGCAAAGAAAAGAAAACTCACACTTTCTCCTTTTGTGGCAAATCTAAGAATGACGTTTTCTCTGTTATATGATAGAGTGGGCAAATGATTCCTTTATAAAATGGGCCATCTAGTGTATTTCTTTTTCTTTGCTTTGCTTCCAAATGGACAGTCTAGAGTCCCCAGCTGACAGTATCATCCTCACTATAAATCTGGTTAGAGACGCAAAGCATCAGGATCCACACCTGATCTCCTGAATTAAGAACTGTGAGGTGAAAGTGAAGCAGGATCAGCAGCAGGTATTTTAACAAGCCTCTGAGTGATTCTGACGTGCTTTAAATTTCGACAGTCACCGCTTTAGAATATTGAAAATTCACTTACTGCACGTAAAAGAAGGTTGTTAATTTTTAAAAAGACTTTCATCATCAACTCCCATGCTAGTAGTCTTTTTTTTTTTTTTTTTAACTATTTATTACACCTTCTATACCACAGGACACTGAAGTACGCAGGGATTCATCCCTTGGCCCAGTGTGTGCAAGGGATAAGTGGCAGAATCAGGATATGAATCCAGGGGTCTGGATCTGAGTGCACGCTGGCAAGTGTCCCATTGGCTGCCCTGCTTCCT
The DNA here is from genome assembly GCA_004027025.1 of Myocastor coypus. Taxonomy (NCBI): domain Eukaryota; kingdom Metazoa; phylum Chordata; class Mammalia; order Rodentia; family Myocastoridae; genus Myocastor; species Myocastor coypus. Next base: position 49,356 of record PVJA010000188.1, read on the forward strand.
GCGTTCTGCACTGGAGGTGAACCAAGTCCATCCCTGAACTCACGGGCAGGCCAAATGGCTTGTGCGCTGCAAGAGCTACATCAGCCGCTCAAGGATTTCAACACCTTTCTGGCAACACCTCACATCCCTTTCCTCAAATCAGCTGTGTTTTTCATAAAATTATTTCTAGTATTTAATTTACTGTGTATATATAGTTACTTTAATTATTACTTGTTTCATTAGTATGCAACTGCAAGAAAAATGACATTTAATTTTTTAACTGTAGACATTTTCAGACTTATACAGAAATCAGAGAAAGTAGTGCAACGAATCTAATTTATCCATCACCACTCTCAGCAAAGGCCAACAAAAGCCAAACATTGTTTCATCTCTACTGCTAACCACACCCTGTCACCTGGATCACTCTGATGCCAATTCCAGACCTATCATCTCCTCTATAAACATTTTAGAATATGGACCTACAAGGTAAGCACTCTTAGAAATATGACTGTAGTTGAATTGCCACAAAGTCTCCAAAAATTTCTTAAACTCTTCAGTGTCTAATCAATAAAGATATATTTCTGATTTTCTAAAAAGGTTTTTCTTACATTATATTTGATGGAATGAAGATGCAAATAATATCTTTATATCGTTTTTGGCTGGCAAGATTTTATTTTAAAGATGTAGAAAACTAATAGATAAGACATTAGAAATGATACTAATTTTTTTTTGTAAAAAGAATGAGATGGTAGGCTTTCAACAGTAGTTCATATATTGCATATTGCTGTTTTCAGTGTAGGCGCTCACATTACAGATATAAGCATACAAAATTGGTCAAAGTAAAAACTGTAAGCATTAACTGCTGCATTCAAAAAAACAGATAGAGGACCGGGCAGATAAGCCAGCAGTCTAAATTTGTGGTTTCTATATTGCCTGGTAAGCACAAGAACCGGGCTCCCATCTCCAGTATTGCATATTAGGCTGGCCCTGGAACCGGCTGTGGAGGGACATGGCTGTAACCCCCGCACTGCACAGTGAAACCCTTTACCAAATAAATAAATAAATAAATAAATAAATAAATAAATAAATAAATAAATAAATAAATGAATGAATGAATGAATAATTTAAAAAATAAAAACTCATAAAAATTAATAATACCATCATACAATCAGCTACTTATCCTGTATATGTGCATACATTATTTTCCCCTTTCTTTTTCTGTTTTTTCTATCTTTTCTCCTGCCTCTAACCTCAATTGTTTATTACTTATGCTCAGTTTCTTTCCTTTTAATTATACCTTACTGTAACTTTCAGATTTTATTTAACCTTTCAGATTTTCACACGAAGGACACAATATGATGTTTTCACATATGGGTCTGATTTATTTACTTCTGAATATAGCCTCTAGTTGCATCCATTCACCTATTAAAGCCTCATGGTAAGGTCCTTAACTGACACTTGGCCTATGGACTGTCCTCCATCATTCTATGCACAGCCATTTCTTCCTTGAAGTATATTTTCATTATTGCTTCTGTAATAAAATTAGATAATTCAACAGGTTAAGCAGAAGTTGGCAAATTTCTCTGTGCAGAAAGAAACTACAAAGGTTTTATGCTTTCAAAGCCATATTATCTCTCTTGGAACTACTCAGCTTCATTCTTCAAGCATAAAACCAAAATAATATGTAAATAAATGGACATGGTTGTGTTCCAACAAAACATCACTAGCAAAAATTGACCAAGAGCTTAATTTGGGCCACAGGCTGATTGCAAATTTTTTATGCTATTCCATAGTTTCATCTTTCATTACACAATTATGGAATTGTTTAATCCATGAAATTCTTTGTCAATTTCTTTCTTTCTTATAGTTTTAGTATTTCCAGTTAGGTCTAGAAGTTTGATAACATTTGAATTTTATTAAATATTTGGTTTGTTTTAATTTTTGATTTTGAAAGCTATATACACAATAAAAAAGACAGATAAATACATATGTAATCTCCTGACTAGCATGTCAATTGAAGCTTATTTCAATAATAACAATAAAAAGTAGAAGCAGCGTATACATAGTGTACTTATGCCTCTTCGTAGTATACTTCAATAATTTTGAGATGTATCTAGGAATGATCGTTGTATATGCTTTACATCAAATGCTGAAAAGCAATGATGTTCTAATTTTACTATTATTTCATTATTAGCTAAATGAATACTTCAAAGAAAAACATTCTTTTCTCAGCTTTTTATAACCTTGAAGTATAGTCCACACAAAAAGGGCAGAATAAATGCCTGATATTTACCTCAAAATAATTATTTTTATTCTCTCCAAAGATATCCACACTTTCCAGATATCATTAGAGACATTAAATAAAAACATATTTGAATTTTTTCTAATCCATTAGATTTTTATTGACATTGCTGCATAATTTTTTCTTCTTTATTCAGTGAAAAGCTTTTAGAGTGGCTCTTCATCTTTTTGACATAATCTTATTATTCTTTAAATTATATTTCAATATGGAATGATTTTCCAGACTTAACTTCTAAGTTTTCTCCCTCACACTCAGGGTTACCCATTTCTACAATGATCTCTGCTTGATTTTGGTGAGAAAAACATTACAGGCCATAATATAAGTATATGGGGATTACTGCTATCTCACGGGGCATTGTTTGTAGGTTGTTTCAGGGGACAAATTTGAAGGCATTCTCTTAAGAAAGTATAAATACTTCAAAAATCTTAACCTTACCCATCTTCATTCTGTAACTCCAAATAGCTAGATTCTGAAAACTCAACCCAACAGTATGTCATACCTTAATTTTTTTATTTGTTTTTTATAGTTTTTATCCCACTATAAATAGACAACCAAGTTACCGACTGTTATTACCATTCTGAGTAGCTCCTCTCTATTTGATTGGCCTGACTCTTTGTTGTCTGTGACAGTAGTTATTAATTACATATGGCTGATAAAGGTTTTCTTTAAAGTAATTAAGTAAAATTTAAAATTTAAGTTCTCGGGCAGGCAAGATGACTCAGTGGTCTAAAGTGCCTGCTTAGGAAAGCTTAAGCAGCCACAGAGGCCGTGGTTCGATCCCCAGGACCATATGCTACGCCAGCCCTACTCCCAGGGTAGGATGAGCTGGCCATAATATTTTTAAAAAAGAAAAGAAATAACAATAATAAAATAAAATTTAAGTTCTCAGTCACCTCACTACACTTCAAGTGTCCCATAACCACATGCGGCCAGAGCAGCAGGGACGAGCATATCTCATCATTACATAAAGTTGATTAGGCAGCACGAATTCCTGGATACATGAATCCATTCATTTATTTTCTTTTTATTTCAATTTTTAGAATTTTTTTTGTCAGTAAGTGAATATTCACAAAGTCCAAATGCAAATCAGCAAACAACCCAACTCTAGCTTCTCCACTACATTATTCCTTCCCATCCCATACCTAAACTTTTATAAATTTAGGGGGTCTATCTTTCCACTGATTTTGTTTTTATTTTAAGCATAGATGCTTTATATTTTCTTGGATGGTAGCATGTTATCTATTAGTAAATTGAATAATAAGCTTTCAATTATATGCAAGTACAATCTTGCAGTACAATAGAAACACTAACTCTTTAAAGCCAAATCAGTGCTGATCTGCCACAGTGATTTTTAGACAAATGCATGTGGAGATCTGGAGAGACCAGTGAGGCACCAAGTACCAAGGATCTTAAAATTATGGGGCAGTTATTAACAGAGTAACTTAAAGCTCAAGTTCATGATCAAAAGTAAATTCTCAACAGCCCAAGTGGTGAATGAAGGGTGACATATGTGTTGGAACACAAAAAGGACCAGTTCAGCCCAAAAGGATGCCACAGAGTGGTATTAATTCACTCTCCAATAAGAAAACTTCAAGTCCATGGTGTTGGTTGCCAGCAAATGCAATTTTTGAAAGGGTGGAACATGTTCATATTTCCTTAGTTTTTGTCAACAAGTTAGCAGCTGTGTTCCAAATGGACTGAAGTTGAGCCAAAATATTGTCTGGCAGCCCTGAAAACAGAATCTGACAATAATTGATTTTCAGAGCATTCGCAGCATGAATCCCAACATTCCACAGTCTGAGGACACTGGGGAGACAAGGGAGAAGTGAACATAAATACTTATCCCGTAATTCTGTGGAGAGTACATGACCAAAGAAAAATCTGAACAGAGGTACAGACTGGCCCCATCATTGTGCTCTGTTTATTAAGACAGAGTGAAATATTTCTGAGTAAAAAATGACAATATGTCTTTGTGCCTGAATATTTTCTGCAAATCTCAAGGGGCTTTGCTAGCTTTTATGGCATTGCTTTTTGGTATGACCTAAGACAAAATGCATATAAGCTTAATTTTCCTCATTTAAAAACAAAATATGTCAAGCATTGGATTCAATGGCAAGGGAAAAAATGGAATGCATCTCTCGTAGTTCTTTTTTAAAAAAAAAATTATTTAATTGGTGCAGAATCTCACTATGCAGCTCGGACTCATAGTGACTTTTCAGCCTCCCCAGTGCTGGATTACAGGTATGTGTCACCACTCAGATTCAGTGGCTGGCTCAGCATGCTCCTGCTGGGGGCCAGCACAGGATGTGGTACTGGGGATGGAACCCAGTCCCTGTGCTTACATAGGCAGGTGCTTAATCTCCTGAGCTATCACACTAGCCCTTTCTCATAGATTTTGAAACATGATTCTTTGCAAGAAAAAATATTAATTAAATTCTAAGTTTTAATCCTCTCTGTTAATTATGTTCACTAGTCAGTATTACTTAAATAACTTGGGTACCTACATGGTGAGCATTCTGTTTGGGATTTTAACACACATCTGTGTCAGCCAATGAAAAGGGAATAAAAAAGAAAGTTATTCCTTCTATATCATTAGAAGGTATAAATGTCTAGTAAAATATTTCTGAATTGCAAATGTAAAGTTACATACACTAAAAAGATAAAGCATTATTTTCAATCCTCTTATTTGATAGAAGGAACTGAGACTTTAGATGTTATAACAATTTATGGATCTGACCAAACTTTTCTCTCACTTTTTCATGTGGAAAAGTCAAGCGAAAACTGCGGATGCCTTGTGACCTAGCCAGAACTATTTTTCTCCTAATTATGCATTGTCATCCATAAGCAGGCATCAGTCATCTTCCTGTTCAAGACAAAACATCCAAAGTGGCCACCTTCATGAGGGTGTGCCCTTCCAGGAGCACATCCTCTTTGTGGTTCACATTTCCTGATCTGGACAGCACCTGCAGTCACGACTGGCACCTCACACATCCAGGATGGTTGAGTTGACCTGGGTTAGAGGTGGCTGCTTCCCAGACCTTTGGCTGAATGACCTGTTGAAGGGCTCTGATCTTAGAATATACTCGCTTTGTTTGCTGCAGTAAAAAAAAAATAAAATGTGTTTCTGTGTGTATTCTGCATTGCAAAGCACTTTCCCTCTGAGTCAAAATCTCCTCGGCATTTATTCTTTATTTCCAATCATAGTATGACCTCAATTTAGCCCTTTCCATGCTTCTCTTCACAACATCCCACTCAGATGTTTCACGGGATGATTATGTTGCTTAAATGCTTAGAAATAGCTTAACAAACACAGAAGGAACTAAAGTATTCTGAACACTTGCTATACATCAGGCAACTTTCCATTTTTATGCAACTTAATCCTTAGGCCCTTTCTTTCAGGTAAAGTACAAGGCAAGTATTCTTAAAACTGATGTTGCAGATGCAGGGCTTTTGCAAGCCGTCCACGTTGAGTGGAAGAGGCAGACCTCGCTAGCCATAATGGCTCTGTTCCTGATCGCTGTATCACCCTGAGATTGAAGGGCACCACCTCAGCCATTTCAGGCCCCACAGCTGGCTCAAAAAGTTTATGAGCGCAGAGCTGAGAGAGCAAGGTGGTGTCTGAACCATCTCCATTTAGGAAAAAATGTCAGCAATTGCTATCATAATTTCATCTCAATCTTTTGAGGAAACTCTTCCCTTTTTAGATAACTTAGGCTTTCAGCTATTCTTGAAATAAAACATGAGTGCATAGTCATCTATACAAAATATACCCTTATCCTGGTCTTCTAAGTCCCTATTACTCAACACCCAAGGTTTTTATAACTTCCATCAATATCTCTTTAAAATTCATCTTCACCAAGCTACTACTCTCAATCTGTTTAATATTTTATGCATTGTTTTAAATTTCAAGTTTATATTCCTTTTCGTACATATTCTAAAACCAGAAATCTAAATTGTCAACCACAGAGAAACTTTCAGATTGCATGTTCCTTTTTACTAGAAATAGAAAAATGAAAGTTATATTTAAAAGGAAGAATTTTATTTAAGTAGAAAATTGCAAACCAACATTTCATCAACTGTTATTCAGATAAGGCTTGATCAAAAACTACAGAGAACACATATTAAAAATATATTATATTAAGAGATACATTTTCATTATGCCCTCAGAATATTGTCCCTCACCTCAAACATATTTATTCCGTCATTCTTGGCAGGTTCTGAAGCAGATCCAGAAGCCTGCCTCTATGAGCCTCTTTAGGTATGCAGTGTGGCTCCCTTGTCCTGAATCCATTCAAAATGTTTCCCTCCTATTGTCATTGTCACTTTGGGGAAGAGGCAGAAATCATACTGAGCCAGTTCTGTATCTGAGGATAGGCCATAACGTTTTCATGAACCTGTCTTTCTTCTGTCATGATTTCAGTCAACAACAGCATTTGCTCTGTTTATGGTCCCTCTTCATAAAGATGCTTATGAAAGAGGGTTTCCATAGCTGCTCCAAGAACACTGGGATCAATGTATGCAAGGACAAGGGGTGTGTTTTGAGTGGAATTACTGACAAAGTGTCTTTTGCTGTAATGATTTTGTGTTGTTGTTGTTATTGTTTTAAATTTAGGTGATACCTTGATCAAACCTAGGACATCCTGCAATCCACCCTACCACTACCCTACCACTACCTACCCTACCACTGAGCTACCCCCAAAATACAATACCTGCTTTGAAGTCCTTCCTGGACAGCTGAAAGGGTGCACTGCCAGATTTCAGGAGGCTGAGACAGAAGGATTGTGAGTTCTAGGCCAGCCTGGAAAACACACTGAGACCTTGTGTCAAAACAAAAAGGGCCAGAGATATAATTCAGCAGTGCAGTATTTGTCCAGCCCTTGGTTCAATCCCCACGAACACACACATGTGCACACACCCCCCACACACACACACACATGCATGCATGAACACACATGCACAAGTCTTTTGTAATAATTCCAAGTCTATGTCACCTTCAAGTTGGCATCTGTTAGTTATCTTTTCCCTTGTGAGCTACTGAGATTTTCCTGATTCATCACCTGCCAAGACATTTCCAATTAAACCTTGGAGATTTGAATATTGAATTATGAGGCTCTGGGGAGCTTTATGGGGGTGTTGATTTGATTATTCTGTTTGACTATGTTAGTGGACAACTGATTTAGTTAGGTTCAGACCACAAGTTTGAACCACTTCCTTCTTGGGTCTTCCTTTCCAAAGTTGCTTTAGTTTCCACCCCCTACTAGTGCTATTTGGCCTGTGCCACAGGTGCCATTGTGGACATTCTGGAACCCAGGAAGCAGTCTGCTCTATAATTCACTTGTCAAAATCTTGTGAGTGTTTCTTTAGAATTCAAAACACACATATGAAGCTTGGGCTAAGTATAGAGCTTTCTGTCCCGTAACTTTCCATGACACCTTCCTTGAGGTCCCTTTGCAGTTGCTCCCATTGTAGCTTCAAGGGCATCCTAATTCTCACCCTGTATCCTCATCTCCCTGATCCTCAAGTTAAATTCCTGACTGACTTTGCTTCAGGCTTCAAGCTTCAGAAGGATATAAAAAAACAAAAGCCACAGGGATTTCCTCCTTGGATTTTATACTGCAGTTGCTCCAGTGAGAGACAAGGTAGAGGCGCCCAGGGATGGTCACTGCAGAACCGCTGCTGCCCTGCCACTGCAGCTGGGGACTTGGGCTCACAGGGCCCTTTTCTCACTCTCAGGCCAGAAAGAAAGTGCTTCTGTTGGAACTCTTTCTGCCCAACCTGGTGCCAATTCTGGGATTTCTGCTGCCTTTGTAACCAGGTCAGGAGGCAGGGAAGCAAAGCAAATCCAGGACTCCTGAGGTCATACTTCAAGCTCTGGCTCACTCCGCTCCTCGGGTTCCATGCTGCCCTTACTTCCCAGGGTACTCAGATAAGTGGCTGCACGTCTTCTTCTCCGGAGCTCCCCTTTGCCTTTCCCTCTCCTCCTTTCTGCCCTCCCCACTTTATGCATCCTCCTTTTTTGTCCTGCCAGGGAGCAGACCAGAACCTCATGCCTGCTAGACACACATGGCACCACTGAGCTACCATCCGCAGCCTCTGCCCAGGATGTTAAGTTGCATTCAGTGGGGGAAGCAGGCCAGGATGTTCTTAGTTCAGCTTCACCAGAAACAGAATGAAAATCTGTTTTGAATTCAGATTTAAAGAACTCGTGCAGAGGCTTCCCTTGTAATCGTCACTCAACAACTCCAATTCCCACCCTCCTCTTTTTTTCTTCCTGTGGTATTGGAAGTTGAACTCAGGGCCTTCACCTTGAGCTACATCTCTAACCCTTGCTAAAGGCTTTGAGAAATAGTCTCACCAAATAGTCTACCCAAGCTGCACTTGAACTCATGAACCTCCTGCATCAATTTTCCAGAGTTCTAGGAGTGGAGGCATGCATCACCATGTCTGGCTTGCTTTAATATTTTATACACCAATACTACAATAATAAAAACCAGAAATTTAAGGCTGAGGGTATAGCTCAGTGGCACAGTGCCTGCCTAACCAGAATGTGTTCCTCAGTTTAATTCCCGGAACCAAACAAACTAAAATAATACAAACAAACAAGCAAGCAAAAGTCAAACTGAAATTGTCACCTTAGTGTGATATGGATAACAAAATGATACATCTAATTAAATTTTCTTTATTGTTTCAGTGCTGGGGATCAACCCAGGGCCCAGGCACACTAGCCTCATGCTCTGTCATTGCCCTGCACCTGGGTCAAGTTTCCCATTTCTCCACCACATTTCTTTCTGGTTCAGGCTCCCACCTGGGACTCCTCCCTGCTCTGCTCTGTCACTCCCCTAGGTCTCCTCCAATCCAGCATACATTGTCAGCCTCCCTTTCCTTCCTTGACACTTAGGAAGTGTGCATTTCATGTGGCATCTTTCCGTTTGGGTTTGTGGGCTGTTTCTCATTTACAAGATACAGTTATGCATTTCTAGCACAGATACCATGAAAATGACACGTCCCTCCCATCTCATTAGCAGCCGGTATATCAGTATAGTCTTAGCACTGGTGATGATAAAGTTGTTCATTCAGTTAAAAGTGTTTTGGATGTGGATGTGCACTGAAAAAATTACTATTTTTCTCTTCCTTTTGTTTTCCTTTGTTTCATGACGCTAAAGATTTATCCCAGGGCCTTTACATACGACAGGTAAGTGCTCTACGGCTGAGCTACACCCCTGGTCATATTTTCCCCATCTTTAATAGTAAACATCTTCAAACTGGGCCTGGTGGTGCACACCTGTAAGCCCAGAACCCAGGAGGCTGAGGCAATAGATTACTCTGAGTTTGAGGCTCACCTGGGCTGTAATGTGAGTTTGAGGTCAGCCTGACGTACAGAGAGCCTGTTTCAACACCACCCTCCCAAAGTAAATATCTTCATGAAGACACTTTATGTTATATCATATTACATGTTATTTCTCCTTGACCATTGGCCCCCTGATCTTTAGCATTCATCAGTGTATTGTGCTAGTTACAGTGATTGTTATATTATTCCTATGTCCCTCATTCCTTCTGCATTTATTAACTGAAATTCAATAAAGAAAACCTACCCATTTCACCTTCATATACTTATGATTGCATATTTGTTAATATCAATATAGACCGTTTTTATTCTATGAATTATAATCTAATAGTGTCATTAATATTAGAATTGAACTAACCTTGTCAAGCCAAGCCAAGCTGCTTCAGGTTAGCTGCCTGTTCTTTCTTGAGTATATTTTTTCCTTATGTAGGACTTTTGGGTGACTTAGTCTTATACAATACATACAAAAAATACATACATATATATATATATTAATATTATGTATGTGTGCTGTGGTGCTAGGGATGAAACTGAGGGTGTTGGGTCCGTCAAACACAACCCACCAACCGAGAGCTATCTGTAAAGGTGCTGGTAGGAACTTGAGGAACCCATGAATCAGCAACAGCCTGAAGTCACCACTGCCCACAGATCTTAAAGGGTGGCTGCAGAAAGTGTTGCCGAAAAGGAGTCACCTGGTGGAGCTGTGGATGTAGAAAGGATCAAGCCAATAATATGGGGGTTTTTTGAATTTTTTTTTTAATTTTAAAGAGTAAAAATAGCAGAAACAATGATAGAAAAAAACAGTAGCAAGTAAGAGTACATATAGTATAGAACTTCAAAACAAGAAAAATTTAACAATAGTTGTATTACATATTTTCATCCTTAAATCAGTATAGATCAACAGACATAGGTATGTAAGACTGATTAAACAATTAAACATTAACACTTTCAATAAACGTTAATTTTTTATCTCTTCCAAATGCATTTTGTACTTGTCACTCTTCTAAAAAAAAAATTATAGGGACTGAGAATGTAGACAATGCAAGGTCCAGAGATTGATTCCTGGTACTGCCCCAAATTTATTTATTTATTTATTTATTTATTTATTTATTTATTTATTTATTTATTTCTTCTTTTGAGTCCTTACACTAGGGATACTATATGATATTTGCATATGTAGGACAGGTTTATTTCACTTGTAGGTATACATTCAAGATATATCTATTTATATATGAAGTCTTCTAGTTTATCTTTCCTTATAGTTGAGTAATATTCCATTTTCTGAAGCTACCACATCTTTTCAACCATTCTTCAGATGATGGGCATTTTGGTTGTTTCCAGGATTTGGCTATCACAACTTGTGCTGCTATGAACATAGGTGCACAGATATCACTATAATATGATATTATAGTGTGATATCAGTTCTTCTCGAAAAATTCCCAGAAGGGAAATAACTGTATTGAATAGGATTTCCAGCTATAGTTTTTTAAGGAGACTCCACACTGCTTTCCATAATGGTTGTACCAATCTACCTTCCACCAGCAGTGAAGAGGTGTTCCTTTTTCTCTGCAGCCTCCTCAACATTTGTTGTTGATTGATGTCTTTATAGTAGTCATTCTTCCTGGGGTGAGATGGTATCTAAGTGTTGTTTTGATTTGCATTTTATGAATGGCTAGAGATGTGGAGCATTTCTTCATGTATTTATAGGCTTGTTGAATTTCTTTCTCTGAGAAGTGTGTGCTCATCTCTGATGCCCATTTCTGGATTGGATCTTTGAATTTTGGGACCCTAATGGTTTTTAGTTTTTTATAAATTCTAGATAGAAGACCTTTGTCTGAATATTTATTAGTTAAAATCATTTTGAAATTTGTGGATTGTCTTTTCACTCTGTTGGTAATTGCTTTCGACATGAAAAAACTTGTCAGCTAGAGAAGGTCCCATTTGTTGATTCTTTCATGTGTTAAATGTACATTTTGATTCTTGTCTATAAACTCTTTGCCTACCCCGATATCTTCAATATTTCCTCCAACTTTCTTCTCTAGGAGGTTTAGGGTTTCTCTTTTAATATTTAGATCTTTAATCTATTTTGACTTTAGTTTAGTGCATGATGATAGACCTGGGTCAAGTTTTAGTTTGCAACAGGTGGAGAGCCAGTTTTTCCAGCACTGTTTGGTAAAGAGGCTATCTTGCTTCCAGTAAATATGTTTGGCCCCTTTGTGAAAAATAAGATAACTGAGAGAGTGTTTTTATTTATTTCTGCATCATCTAATCTATTCCACTGGTCCTCAGGTCTACTTTTTTGCCAACACCATGCTGATTTTATCATGGTAGCTCTGTAGTATAATTTTAAGTCAGGAATTGTAATGCCTCCAGCCTTATCTTTGTTGCCCAGGATTATCTTTGCAATTCTGGGTCTTTTGGGCTCCAAATAAACTTCAGGAATGACTTCTCCAGTTCTATGATGTATGTTGGTGGCATTTTGATAGGAATTGCATTAAATCTCCATAACAGTTTAGAGAGTATGGCCATCTTCACAATGTTAGTTCTTCCTACCCAGGTGCAGGAAATAGCTTTCCATTTTCTGAAATCCTATAGGATCTCTTTTTTCAGAGTACTGTACTTTACATTGGAAAGGTCTTTTACTTCTTTATTTAGGTTAATTCCTAAGTATTTCATTTTCTTCGGTGCTATTGTAAAAGGTGTTGTTTCTCTAATTTCTCTTTCAGTGTGTTTGTTATCTGTATAGAGGAATACCATTGATTTTTGTGTGTTGACTTTGTAACCTGTTATGCTAATGAATTTTTGTATTAATTCTAGTAGCTTCTTGGTGGAGTTTTTGGAGTCTTCCATGTAGATTATCATGTCATTTGCAAATAATGATAGTTTAAATTCTTCTTTATCTATTTTTTGTAAGAATTTTTTTTATTTTTTATTTTATTTTTTTTTTCTTGTTTCAGAACTTTTATTTATTTATTTTTATGGCCAGCTCAGCCTGCCCTCAGGGCAGAGCTGGCACAGCAGGTGGTGCCAGGGATTGAACCGCGGTCCCTGCAGCCGCCCAAGCTTTCCTAAGTAGGCACTTTAGACCACTGAGCCATCCTGCCAGGCTCCTTCTTTATCTATTTTTATTCCTTTTATTTCTCTCTCTTGTCTAATGGCTGCAGTTAATGATTACAGAACTATATTGAATATTAGTAGTGAAAGAGGACATCCTTCTCTTGTACCAGATTTGGGAGTAAAAGGCTTCAGTTTTTTCCCATTTAGAATTATGTTAGCTGTTGGAATGTCATAGATGGCTTTCATCAGGTTGAGGTTGAGGCCCTCTATTCCAATTTTCTGTAGGACTTTGAACATGAATGAGTGTTGGCCTTTGTCAAAAGCCTTTTCTTCATCAATTGAAACAATTTTGTGACTTTTGCCTTTGGCTCTATTGATATAGTGTATCACATTTATAGATTTGCGTATATTGAACCATCCTTCCATCCCGGGGATGAATCCTACCTGATCATGGTGTATAATCTTCCTGATGATTTGTTATATGCTAGTGGAGAGGGTTTTATTGAGGATTTTTGCATCTATGTTTATGAGAGAAATTGGCCTGTAGTTCTCTTTTTTCGTTGTCTCCCTTTCTGGTTTTGGTATCAGTGTAATACTTGCCTCTAGAAATGATTTTGGGAGGATTGCTTCCTTTTCAATTTCATTGAACAGTTTGAGAAGTATTGGGCTTATGTCTTCTATAAATTTCTTGTAGAATTCAGTGGTGAATCGATCAGGTCCTGGACACTTCTTTGTAAGTAGGCTTTTTATTACATTTTGTATTTCATTGCCTGTTATTGGGTTGTTGAGAGTTCTTATATCTTCTTGATTGAGTTTGGGTAATTTGTACTTTTCTAGGAATCTATGCATTTCTTCTGTGTCTTCAATTCTGTGAGAGTAAAGATTCTCAAACTAGCTATTTATGATGCTCTGAATCTCTGTTGCGTCTGTAGTAATCTCACCCTTTTCGCTCCTTATTGCTTGAATTTTAGTCATTTCTTTCCTCTTTTTGATGAGGTTAGCTAGGGGATTATCAGTTTTATTTAATCTCTCAAAGAACCAGCTTTTTGATTCATTAATTCTTTGTATTGTTTTCTTTGCCTCAATTGAATTGATTTCTGCTCGAACCTTTATAATTCTCTCCTGTCTTTGGGCTTTGGATTTCATTTGCTTTTCCGTTTCTAGTCGGTTTAGATGCTGCATCAGAATACTTATTTGTTTCCATTCTGTTTTCTTAATGTGTGAGTTCAGGGCTATAAATTTCCCTCTAAGAACTGCTTTCATTGCATCCCATAAATTCTGGTACATTGTGTTTGTTTTTTTCATTAAATTGTAGATATTGTTTAATTTCTTGATTAATTTCATCTGTAACCCACTTGTTGCTAAGAAGGCTGCTGTTTAATTTCCACGTATTTCTGGGGTTGTTGTGGTTTCTTTTGTCATTTATTTCCAATTTCATTGCACTGTGTTCAGATAGTGTGCCTGAGATAATTTCTACTTTCTTGAATATACTTAAGCATGACCTATGGATTAATATGTGGTCTATTTTAGAAAATGTCCCATGTGCAGCTGAAAAAAAATGTATATTCTGAAGTGTTTGGGTGGAACACTCTGTATGTCCACTATGTCCCGTTGTTCCAGATTCCAGGTCAGGTCTGCTACTTCTTTGCTTTTTTTTTTTTTTTCTTTGTCTACTTGACCTATCTTTTTGGGCTAAAGGAGTGTTAATGTCTCCTGTTAAGATTGTGGTATTGAATATTAGATTTTTCATGTCCATTAAGTTTTGTCTTGTATAACTTGATGCTCCCATGTTGGGTGCATACATATTTATGAGTGTTATCTCTTCATCTTGAATTTTTCCTCTAACTAGTATGTAGTGGCCTTCTTTATTTCATTTGACCAAACTTGGTTTGAAGTTTAGAGTGTCTGCAAACAAGATTGCTATCCCTGCTTTTTTTTTTTTTTTTTTTTTTTTTGAGGTGCTGGAGCCTGTAGTATTGTTTTCTACCTTTTAACTTTTAGCCTATGAGTTTCTTTTTGAGTGAAGTGTGTTTCTTTTATACAGCATATGATTGGATTTTGCTTCCTTATCCTCTCTGCCAGTCTATTTCTTATAATTGGAGAATTAAGTCCATTTACATTGATGGTTATAATTGAAATGTATTGACTTATGATTCACATGACTTTTACTTACTACTATTTATCCCTTTTTCTCTTGTGTTTAATTGGTTGCCCTACTTGGTGGGTGCCTTCTGTTCTCATTTGTGGAGTTCAAGTCATTTTGGTCTCTCTCTAAAAATATTTTTAGTATACCTTGTAGGGTTGGCTTTGACGTCATGAAAGTATTTAGTTGTTCCTTATCATGGAAGTATTTCATTTCTCCCTCATATTTGAGGGTTTTGCTGGGTATAGCAGTCTGGGCTAGAATTTGTTTTCATGGAGGACTTGAAGCACTCTGCTCCATGTTCTTCTTGACTTTATGGTTTATGAAGAGAAATCTGCTCATTATTCTGATGGGTTTTCCTTTAAATGTGATCTGTTTCTTTTCTCTAGCAGCTTTTAGTATATTATTCTATTGATGGATTTCTGATATCTTTACGATTATATCTGGGTGTATTTTTAGTCAGGTTGATATTATTTGGAGTTCTATATGTTTCAGTTCCTGAATGTCCAATTCTTTTCCCAAATTTGGGAAGTTTTCTGCTATTACTTCTGCCCATATTCTTTTTATATCATTTGTGCTGACTCCTTTTTTCTCATTGATTCCTATTAATCTCACGTTGTTCATTTTTGTATCATCTTGCAGATGCTGAATTATTTTGTCCTGCATCCTGGTTGTTTTTAAGAGATCCTTTCTTACCTTTTCACTAGCTGTGACTATGTCTTCAAGATCTGAGACTCTGTCTTCACTTTGGTTTATATAGTTTTGTCAGCTTGTGATTGAGATTTTATTTTCTTGTGTATCTCCTTGAAACTATTTCATGTGATCTATTTCTTTCCTATATTACTCCTTCAGGGAATCCATTATTTTTTTGTTCTCCTCTAAATAATTTTTTTTATCAATGTCTTCTTTAGTGACACTGAAGTCTCTCATTATAGTTATCCCTTCTCTCTCTAATCCAGAGATTATTTCTGCTCTGTTCTCCTCTCTATCTTTCTATAGTTGTTGCCCTGATTTAGGTGCTATTTATTTAGACATGTCTTTTGTAACTTCAGAGATTATTTCTGCCCTGGTTTCCTCTATACATTTCTGCAGTTGTTTTTCCACTTCAGAGTCTATTAATTCATGAATTTCCTTTTTTTTACTTCACATATTACCCCTGATCTGAGTTGCTCTATATGTTTCTTTACTTGTCTGTCTACCTAAGAAGCTATCAATTCAGAGATTTTGTCTGCATGATTCCCATTTTATTGTAAGGTAGTATCTCCTGTATCTGTTACATGTGGGCTTGAGACCTGAGATTGTATTTTGCTCCTTATCTGTATCATTCTGTATAGAAGTGACCTTTGGTCTAGGCCTGCATGCTTATGGTTAGTCGTTCAGTCCAGGCTACTGGGTCAGCTAGCTGCCTGTAAGCTGGGGGAGATAGTTCTCACTCACCTGGCAGGCCTTGATGCTGGATAGGCTAAGCTTGGGTCAGGCCAGAGGTCTGACTCAAGTGGCAGATGTGGAGCTAGATAGGCGACAATTGTTTCTGGCTAAAGGTCTGACTCACATGGCGGACCTAGATGCTGGATAGTACGCGTTTGCAGTGGGCCAGAGGAGGTCTCAGGCGGGCAGGAGGAGGTTTCAGGAGACTGGAAGTCTCAGGCAGGCTGGAGGAGGTATCCAATAATATTTTTTTAATATTAACCAGAGTTTTGGAGCTTTCAATCATCCCTTATACTTTCTTCTTTTCTATATTTCATTACCTCTGTTTTTCCAAAAGAGAGAAAAATTCCAACTTTTCAAAGTTCATTAAGAACCAGAACAATTAATAAGAAATACCTCCCAGAGAAGTTAACCACCCTTGCACCCTTAAACTATTCTTTTTTTTTTTTTTTTTTTTTTCTGTCTTTTTGAGACAGGGTCTCGTTGTACAGTTGAGGCTGGCCTTGAGCTCACTTTTGTAGCCCAGGATGGTCTCAAACTCGCACCAATCCTCCTGCCTCAGCCTCCTGAGTGCTGGGATTATAGGCGTGAGCCACCACGCCCAGCAAACTATTATAATTCCAGCCAAGTGGATATCTAGCTGCATTTCTTTCTGTCGTTATTTCATAATCCTACCATTCAATGTGGATACATTTTTGTTCAAATAAATACAGCTCACAAAATTTAAAGAATGTCTCCTATCAAGGAGCTATGACATTATTATCCATATCTTTAAAACTATCATGCTGAAATATATTTCTATCTTAAAAGTAATATGATAGAACTTCATAGATTAGAGAATCAATGCAGAGCATTTCCTTAACTTCTCTTCAGGTACATTTATTGCTTTTCCACTAATAGGAATCAAATATACCATCAAGAGGACTTTTTCAATTGACTTCATTCAATAATATCTCAGGATTAAAAACTTTACTTCAATGCAATCTTTATCTAGGCTACTTTCATCTTCTTTTATTTTCAAAGTAAGAAGTACATAATGTGCAACTATTTTTAGGAATGACTAAGCTTCAATCCCTTGGCATCTTTCTTGAGAACTTTTCCTAAGCAGTAGCAACCCAGGAGATTTTATGTGGTGGATCAACTTACGGTCTTTACACAAATATGGATAGCACCATTATTGACTTTCCCCCTTCGCTCTGCGCCTTGAAAATCCTAAAAAGTACCACACAAAAGTTAATGGTTGTAACCATAAATGCACAAGCCAGAATAATAGGAAAATGAGTAGACTCCACGAACTGCCCTTAAAATCAATAAACGACCACGTGAAACTCTACATTCTGAGTCACATATTGTCTTCTCAAAGAAACAAAGTAAATTGTCTGGGATAAAAGAGCAATGAAAAAATTAAGGCCTAGAAAAATCCACCAATGTCTTGAATCAACTTCCCCCAAGTTAGAAGTGAATGAAATTGAGCGTATCTCCAGGTCCAGAGCCCATGTGACAGCAAGCAAAAGAATCTGATCATACCAGCAGATGTGGAGAGAAAGCCAGCTAAGCCAAACGAACAGGGAAGTGCCAAGAGCCTTAAAGAAATCAGAAAAATGAATTCAGGAGCTAGTCCTGGCAGCATTGCAGCGAGCCTATGTAAAGACCGCGACTGCGAGGGACGTGCTGTGACCACCTGTAAGAACACATGCTGCTCTGTTCTCAGGAGGAAAACTGGGATTTGTTTTTCACTTTGTGGCAAGTGGAGGCGCTTCGCAGGCTGCACCTCCAAATTAGAGGGCTGAATTCTCAAAATAGGGGAAAAATCAAGAATCCATTTTCTCAATCAACCCTGAGCCTCAACGGAAGACAAAAAGAATGTGCGTTGTCTCAACACAGTTCTGCCACCAGTACGTGGCCTAGGCTACTCTTCCTGGGCTGCTTCTCAAGCTGTCCCTCCGTGTCAGAGTGTCACACTAGGGGTTCAAGCCATTCTGCAGAAACTGAAAAGATCAAATCTATTTGTGTAGCACATACTAATTTGCTTAATTGGGGAAAGAGTTCAAAGTAACTGGAATTACGCGTTAATTGAATCTTTCTGGGACTCCTCCATAAATATTGTTTCTTTCAATTTGACACCTGTGACAAGTGAGCAACAGTGATTGCAAGGTTTTCCCCTTAAGCAGTTACCTGGAGGGTGACGATCTGTCTCCAGCAAATGGCAGAAGGCGACACAAGTCCAAACAACAAATAAGGCAATGGGTCAAGACCATTGGATCGCCAGAAAAGCTGGAGGAAGATGCAAGTCTGTTGGTGTATTCTACGGGATGCCTTCCAGATGTCTACAAACACATATTATTTTAAAAGTAATTTTCTAATATATACTTCAGATTTTTATGATAAAAAATTAATAGAAATATAACAGACATACTTAGAATAATAAATTTTTGAAGAAACTATGTAGGAAGTATGGCTGGCTTCCTTAAGGCATCAAGCATTAGATTTTTTAGTGAAACTCCATCTATTTTGCTCAACTCTGAATTCATAAATGGAAAGACGGATGAATAAATGATAGGCAAATATACAGAAAATTGTAGAATGAAATGTCTAACGTGATTCACAAAAGTGACATAGATTCACATTGAGACTGTACCTTTGCAAATAAACAAATTCATACCTACAACTTTGCAGAAATATGAATAGAACACTTACAATGAGGAATAAAAATTTAAATATTTCAGGAAAAGGCAACTACAAAGGGGCTCCTGGCCACGTTTCCCGACATTAAAATATATCAAGTTCAGTTTATGTCATAGATCAGAGAGAATCCAAACACTTCACCTCCATTAGGGCTCAGTTGTCGGACCTCTTGCTGCCCCTGAAGTATGGCTGGAGCTCAGGGGGTCTTCAGCCTTCCAGTCATCCGGAATCTACCTGCCCTATCCACATTCTCTATCACACCTCCCTCCAAGCCCTATTTGGTTTTTGTTTCTGTTTCTAACAAACCTTTCAAGAGATCAACTTGTCCAAGCAGGACAAGGCAACTAAGGAGTAAAATCTTGGTTACTATAAGGTAACGCTGAATTTCCACCGGACTGTTAGAATAGCTCATAATCTTCTCTTTAAAAAAATAAAAAGATACACTAATAAAGGCTGGGAGTTCTAAAAGAATACTACTCCCTAGCTTTTATATGAAATCAAGTAAAACTTTTATGACAGCCACAGAGCCATTGTTACAAGATATGAAGTTAATTGGTTCTAAAAGTTTATTCACAGACTTAGTGACACTGCGTCTGTTTCTGTGGCAACACAAAGATAGTTGTGGCATCTGAATCTTAGTCTGATCATAATTAGGCCCTCAATATAGACACAATTCATATCTGCAGAATATTCTCTACCATGGCAACAGAGACTATTCAGACTCTACTTATTTCGGGGGATACTGAAAGATATAAACTCTCCAAACTGCCATGCAGAATGGCTCAGGCTTAGCAGACTGTATCCAAAGCTAAGCTGTATTCATTTTTTATTTTTTTATTTTAATTTTTTAAGGTATTGAACCCAGGGCCTTAACACTGAGCTCCAGCCCCAGCCTCCTTCTGCTTCTTGTCTTTAGATTTATTACAAGGTATCACTGTATTGTCTATGATGGGCTTACACAGCTTGCAGTTGACTTCTAATTCCATGGTGCTGTTTTCTTTATTTCCTTAACTGTTACATTGCTGGGGTTTTTATCACCTATATGATACACTAAATTATGCATAAATACACAGAGAAAACTAAAGCTGAGAAAGATCAATGTTTAAATTCAAGTCTTCCATAGAAGTCCAGTGAAAAGTATGCATTGTGAAGGCCTGCTTCCCAATACTGTAATCAAGGTGATGAGGTCTCAGTGTATGCATTTTGAGAACTCAAGCGCTCAGAACATAGCCTTAAGCTACTGATATTTTTGGAACTATCAGCATAATCATTTGCCTAACCTTTTTCATCTTTGCCATGTATTCCTTCATACGTTTCAAAATTGCCTTCATGTATCTCCCTGATTTCTACTGTTTCCATTTACTTTAATAAAACCTCCATTTATAAAAGTATTTAGCATACCATAGAAACTGAAAAGAACAGCCTAGCCCTCAGACATCCATCAATGGAAGCTGAAACAAACCATATCTTTCTTTGCACAATTTCTAATCTGCCACAAGCAAGTTGGGGTACCACAACACTGGAAATGTCTTTCCCTAGATATATCCAGGTCAATAAAGAGAAAATGCAGAAGCTAAAACTCTCACTAAGGAACCAAATATTCAATAGGTTCACAACACTGAGTACTAAAGTCCTTTTATTCTGTTTGCATGTAAAACAAAGCCTGCTTCATATAATAAGAATTCATGAACCGTCAACTTAGATTCCAGCTTGAGATTCTGAAAGAGTGACATGAAAATATCTTTAAATATTTTAAGTAATTGTATATAATTCTCTGGCACACGGAAGACTATATTGCTTTCTATCCATTATTATATTTCATGATTGCTCTTCTAATAATGTGTGTGTGATATTTCCCAGTTGTGAAATCTCCCTGATTGCCAGTAATTAAGATTAAATGAGAAGATTGCACTCCTCCCCCAGGTAGCTGTTAGCAAACATCTGAATCACAGTGATCTGTTGGGTGAACTAAGAGAGTGCCTCTCCCTAGTAAATAAACATTCACTGCACATTACACTGGTTGCATTTGTATGCACTGTAGCTTTTGATCTAAATTATCCATTTTTTTATGGTTTAGCAAATCATATGTTTCTTAGAAAAACCAAGAACATGGACCACAAGACCCTCATTTTTACATATTCTAAATAAATCATGTATGAGGCACTGAGGAATACTGACATTGGAGCTTCATGAGTAGGAGGACAATATAATTACTAACTAATGACAGCAGTCCAGTTCTCTTATATCTTATTTTTGGTCCTATGAAATTATAAAAATAAAATCAAAACAATGATACTCCAATAATTAATAAAGGTACAGCCATCTGAAGAACACAGAGGTGTCACAGTGAAAGGCTACTGTATGGGCTAACATAGCTGTCATGACCACTCAATGGTCTACTTGAGTTGGATAATGATATAGATATCTATACTCTACAACAGAAAAGCTAAAAGTTTTGCAAACTTAAGTGTATTAAAATCTTTTATTTTTTTATTTTTTATTTTTATTTATTTATTTACTTATTGTTGTACTTTAGGGAAGGGTCTACAGGGTATTCAGGGTCTCACTAATAGATCAGACTCATAGTGATCCACTTGTTTATAGCCTCCCAAAACCTAGGATTACAGGCGAGTGCCATGATGCCTGGTCTCAATTGCCCAGCTCAGTATGCCCTGGGGGGTGGGGCCAGCACAGCAGGTCCCGTTACTGTTTTTTAAACAGGTAGTTGTACAACAGTACCAAACTATGCCATGCCTATTGTTCAAACTGTATTATTTCCTTCTCCTGTCATTCCTACTTCCTTTGTGCTGTGGACAGGACCTTTCTCTCTGTCCTATAGCGTAGTCTACTAACACTTCATTATTTTGTAACTTGTAAAGTTTCAGGTCCCTGAAGGTGTGTACTTCCTGTTTTCCAGTCTCAAAACCTCCAGAAGTGTAATGTACTGTCTTAGTTACTCTTCTCTCATTGCTGGGACAAATACTTGACTCTCAGAATAAGGGAAGGAAAGATTTATTTAGCTCACGGTTACTGGAGGTTTCAGTCCATATTCAGCTGGCTCCAAGGCAGAGTGGCACATGGCAGAGGGCAACCTTCCATGGCAGCGGGCAAGAACAAGACATCCAAGAACTAGCAGCTCAAGCAACTAACTTCTCTTCCCTTACATTGAAATGCAAATCACCTGGTCCAGTGGAGAGGCAGAACCCACTTCCACAATAATCAATTACAAATTCCAGAAGCTGCCCCATGACTGTATGAGGATTGGGGGGACACCTATACACAAACCATAACATGTACTTATTTGGTTCTGAATAAATATTTGATGTCTTAATGAAGTAGTTTTCAGAGTAGGATCATTGAGCCCCAGGGAGTTATGAAACATTTCAGAGCAGGTGGAGTTAAACCTAGTTTTACATTAATACAGTGGAGCTATTGTCTATCTCACTGAGTTGACATTTGCATAGATGAAACAAAAAAAAAATGGTAAGTGAAACAGGGGGTTCAGACCTTGAATCAGGCCAATGGCAATAAACACAACAAATGACCATTGTGCTCTTCCCTGTCCTGTACTTGCAGGAAATCAGTGCCCATTCTGCTTATGAATGTTCTTGACAAAGCAGTGAAGACATATTAATTGTACTAAACATTGACCCCTGAGTATGTGTCTACTTAATCTTTTGTGAGATAAAATGGGCTGGAGCACTTCTGTGCTCTGAATTATGATACTTCTGTCAAAAAAAAAGTCTTTTTCTGCACGCGTTGCAAATTGAACTTGTTGCACTTTTCTCGGAACATTATTTATACTTAAAAGAACCAACAGGTAAATTGTCACTTGGAATTTGGCAGAAACATTCCCATTACTGAATGGAGTAAGCATTCTGCTTCAAGGAAAATACTTGACACTATGACACAAATGATAGTTTATTTTTTTTCAGTAAAAATTAAACTTTGGATTATTGGTGTGCTCTACTCGTGCTTGACAGCTTCTCAATACTCAAAGACTTTTCTGGAAATATCAATGCTGCTACATAGGAAAGTGAGTTTCTAATGTCTTATAAAACTACGTCCATACTGGGAGATCTCTGTATTAGTTCTAGTCCTCTGAAAAACAAGTGCTAAGAGCAGATATTCAAGAGACTTAATCATAGCAGTGCCTGTGACATATAAAGCAAAAGAGCCAAGAAGGTGGATACAAGCTTCAGACACCGTGCAATCTGGTACTAGAGAAGGATGGAGGAAGGTAAACGCTGTAATACAGCCCTAAGAACGTCAGCCATAACGCATTCTGGAGCCAACATTAGCACTTTAAGGAGGTCTGCATCTTGAAGGCATGCATGCACACTCATCCTTTTGCTTCATTTAGACCTTGGCTGAGACAGCCTTGGGAAGTATGACCTTTCCACAAGTGAACAGGATCCAGGGGCTGCCGGTCAATTGTAGTTTCTCAGATAGGAAATACGTCCTCATGCCCACTACAATCAACACAGTGGGGTAAATTGATATTTTCTGAAGGATCAATGAATATTGTTACTTAGTCATGACCAGATGAATAATTTACTTAAACTGAGAAAATTTCATTGGTATGCATGATGCTTTCAGATTTCACATCACAATGTATAAGATTGCACATTTCAGTAGCATTTAATACTTAAGAAACCTCCATTTGTTGGGTTTTGATGTATAACGAAAATAGCTGGTCGTCCAAAAACACTATGAAAATACTTTCTCTTTCCTCAACATATTCCTGTGAAGCCAGAGTTTCCTTATATACTGTAATGCAACAAAAAGAACATGTCTTAACAGACTGAACAAGACTCATATGGAAAAACAAGTATCTTTATTATTCAAATCATAAAAATGGTTTGCAAAAGTGTAGCACAGTGTCATTCTTCTAACTAATCATTTTTCTGGAGAAGAGTTATTTTTCCTAAAATATGTTATTTGTGTTAGCATGCAATTAATTTTTTACTTTTTTAAATAAATTGATAAATATTTTGAAAGTTTCTGCTTTAATTTTAATGAAATGCCTGTAAATAGATATTATCCTTGTAACACAGTATCTTGAGGTTCTCAATAATTTTTAAGAGAATAAAGTTGGCATGAGAAGAAAATGTTTGGGAGCCATTGTCTTTATTAATCATTAGTTTCAGGCATGAGCAGCGGAGTCCACGGGAGGTGACAGAGCAGCTCCACAGCCAGAGAACTAGAGCTTAGATTCAGTGGTTATCGAAGAAAGTCTTCTGACAAGAGCTATAAGCTCTCTAAGAATCTGTTTCCCTCATACACAGATAATGCGATCTACTCCGTATGATTTTTAAATGATTAAATTTAATCTAATGTATTTGTTACCTTTGAAATAAAACAACAAATACTCAATAAAGTTTTACTTTCCCCTTGTGATTATTGATAATACACCTCTAGTAATTTTTCCCATGAGAAAGACAAAATAAGTGCCCATTTATCCCTCCTTCACAGCAGTGTATAATAATGTTTGAATGCTCTATTCCAGCTCTATGAATAGTACTGTTTAAAACTGCAGATAACCAAAACTTCAGGTTCTTTTTATCAAATGCTGCTGGCAAAAATAAATATCTGCCCCGCCGGGCGTGGTGGCGCACGCCTGTAATCCCAGCACTCGGGAGGCTGAGGCAGGAGGATCGGTGCGAGTTCGAGACCAGCTTGGGCTACAAAAGTGAGCTCAAGGCCAGCCTCAACTGCATAGTGAGACCCTGTCTCAAAAAGACAAATAAATAAATAAATAAAATAAATAAATAAATAAATAAATATCTGTATAAAAATAAATGTTAACCCTTCTCTCTCTCTCTCTCTCTCTCTCTATATATATATATATATATATATATATATACATATATATATATATATATATATATATATATAATCACACACACAGTTTCTCAAAATGATGGGTTGCCTAAATATATACGTGAAATGTGAAAGCTCTAAGACTTCTCAAGAAAGATACAGAATAATCTCTTTGTGGCTTTGTGGAAGGGAAGGTTCCTTGAAATACACAAAGTATTAATAATAACAGAAAAATATTAAATTTAAATTTATCAAGCTTAACATTTGTGCTTTATCAAAATCAATTTTTAAAATGACAAGCTGTAGGATGCAAGATGGCAGCCATCAGGGGCTCGGGAGGAGAAGTCCCTCGCAATTTCCGACTGTTGGAAGAACTCAAAGAAGGTCAGAAAGGAGTAGGAGATGGCACACTTACCTGGGGTCTAGAAGATGTCGAAGACATGACACTTACAAGGTAGACAGGGATGGTAATTGGGCCTCCAAGAACAATTTATGAAAATCAAATATACAGCCTTAAAATAGATTGTGTACTTAAATACCCAGAAGCACCTCCCTTTGTAAGATTAGTAAAAAAAATTAATATAATGGAATTAATAGTTCTAACGGAGTGGTGGACCCAAGAGCCATATCAGTGCTAGAAAAATGGCCGAATTCCTATAGCATTGAAGTTGTTCTGCGAGAGCTTCAGTGCTCAGTGATGTCTAAAGAAAATATGAAACTTCCTCAGCCACCCAAAGGACAGTGTTATAGCAATTAATCAAAAGCCCCCCAGGCCCTCCCCATCAGCCCCCACCCCAATTTGATTTAAACAGTCTTCCTTTTCCACCGTAGTAAATTTTCTAGTTATGTCTTATAGACCTCAAAGTACTGGAAAGAAAGCTCCCATTCAAAGCAGTTTATCTTAAGATATACCATAAATGATATGAATTTTCTGTCCATTTGAATAGGTTGTACTATAACAAATAATCCTGTCAGGTGTAACTACTGTCTATGTAGTTGAACTTCTGGTATCAGGAAAATCTATTTAAATCGATCCCCGTCTGGACTGATGGGGCGCATCTAACTTAACTGTGAGATGACACATCACACAATCATCTTGCTGCCTTCCGCCTCCCTGCCCTGCCTCTGCCACCTAGAGCCCTGGCCTGGGTGACAGGTTGATTGGATGTGAAGGCTTCAGTTTGCCACCTGTGGGACTACTGTTGGGTTTGGGGGTGCTTTGCCTGCGCACTGGCTTCCTTTTTGTTTTGTTTTGTTTTTTTTAAGTCTTAAATGATGCCCCTTCCAAGTCATCGACCTATCCCACTCTCCTCCCCTCCCACCCTTGACCAAAGCATAGACTGTAACCCTCCAACCCCCTCCGAAATTGGCCCTTGGTGAGCAATTCAGGGCTTTCCCTATCTCTCCCCCACCTTGATCGAGGGGTGCTGCTTTTCCTGTTCCACTTCCCCTTTGTTGTCTGCCACCCCCAACACTCTCCACGCCCCTTCCTTCCTCTGGCCAGAAGCCATCAGGTAAGGTTGGAAAGAGTCTCTGACCTCCCTCCTTTAGCTTCGGAACCGCAGTCCTTCATTCTGCACCAGCCTGGAAAATGAGTACCAGGGCGGGCCACCATCAGCCAATGTCTTACCTCAGGCGTGCCAGGGTCACGCAGACCTGCCTGTGTCCTGGGTCCCTCATGGGCAGACTAAGAGAGGCCACACGAAGACAACTGTAAGCACACGTAGTCCACCCGGATTGTTCCTGCTTCCCCACCCACCTTGCTTTGGAGCTGAAGAAGGTTTACACAGGCTTTCGGGCCTTGGTTCAGGCGCCCTTGCCTCCATTTGGTTCCTGTGCACAGTCTGAGAACTGGAACAGAAGAACCCTGCAGGTGTGGACTTTGGCTTTGGTGCTTGCTGCTGCTTCTCATGCTCAGGGCACAAAGGAGCGACTCGGAGGTTCCCGGGGCTGGCAGCCTGGCCCCTGCTGCATCTTCTCACTGTCTGTTCAGAACCCCTAAATGCTGAAATGTGAACGCATATGAAATAAAGGCAGTTCATGGTGTTCTGAAGGGTTTCCCCCCGTCTTTAGTATTTATGTAAAACTATCTTGTGAAGCAGTTAACTATCAAGTCTGAAAAGCAACAATGTTTCCCTTAATCTTTTTCTGGGGAAAACCTTAGCTCAAAGGATTTAACATCCTCTATGAAGTTTCACCTAACAGTATTCCATAAGCAGCCTTTTCATTGTCAGACCATGCCTGATTTTAATATAATAAAACAAAAGTGTGCATTAAAAAAATAAACAAATAAATATAATGAAATAAAATGACAAACTATACACTATGGACTGTAAATTATCTGTATAATATGCATGACATTAAGAAATTACTAATAATTAGTAAGGTACTCATAAAATTATTATGTAGAATACAAAGGACCATCCTAAAAATATGCAGATGTTCTATATATATATATATATATATATATATATATATAATGAATATATATAATATATATAATAATGAAAAAAATAATATTAATGGTCACTAACCACAAGAAAACATTCTCTCTTTTTAAATTACTCTTTCTGAAAATGTAATAACACTAAATGTTGGTGTGAATAGGAGCAACAGAACTTTCCTACATGTCTGTTAATAGCATAAAATAATGCACAGGTTTTGAAAAAGGTTGTTTCTTTCAAAGTTAAACATTCATCTTTCTTATGATTCAGTAATTTGTTTTCTATATATTTACTCAAGAGAAAAGAAAATTTTGTTCTCAGAAAGCAATGCATAAGAATGGCAGCATTTCCTGAACACGGGAGAACTTCTTTAGATACCTGAGACGTCTGTGCTCCCAGATGAGGAGAAACCAGATAAGGCAAGGTGAAGAGCTATCCCTCAGACGTTTGGAGACAAACCAGCAGAGTCACTAGGATAAGCAGAGTGTAGCCAAGGTCATGTCCAGGAGGCAGAAGCTGGGCGTCATCCTGGGCTTTTCTAAGAAAGCACATAAGACCAAGTTTTTAAAAAGCATATTGAAGAAATCGCTCTCAATGTACCTGCCTTAAAGCCTAGTCTCAGTCCTTAACCCACACAAATGAGTGGGCCCCTATGGACACAGAACCTCTAACAAAAAATCAGGTTTTAAATGAGGTGAAAAGAATAGTTCAAATGCTTCTAACCAGAACTCTAAAAAGAAGGCCATATTGATAGTAATGGCAGTAAAAATAAAGGCATTCTATAAAAGCCAAATATGTTCTTGTCTCTTTTTTTGAAAGACAGTTGTACAATTTCAACAAGCTAAGATCCAGGAATCTCTTCTGTTTGAATTAAGAGCCAAGTCACTTGTCCCACTGACTGCAGTTGTAAATAGATGGACACTGCTCTTCCGACACAGTTGTGTTTTACCTATGCCTTGTATCCACAGCTAGCAGAGTCAGTAGTGGGAAAAGCTGTGATAGCATATTATGTGTCAGGCACCTACAAATCAAAATATGTGAATAATCACACATGTTGTCCACAACAATGTAATAATGAGACTGAGATTCTTATAATTGCTACCTTAAAAGTATAAATGGGCTAAAAGAAGTTAAGCAAAGAACTCATTGTCATCTAAGAAATAGCCAATCCATATTAATACCAGTGGCCTTCACTACTGCGTTACTGATTTCCTCACAAATTTACCTACTTAGTAAATGTCTATGAAAGATGTCACATGACAAAGATTGTTTTAAGCACTAACAATATAAAGAAAAATTGAGTAAGCAAATTCTCTACCCTAAAGGAATAGTAAAAAACATAGAGAATGAATTAAAGAAATATTTGTAACATAATTATCAGTGATAAAAGATTATAAAATTGATAGTGTGTCTTGGGGTACATCTTACAAGACAGGGTGGTCCTCTTTGCAGAGGTGTCTTTAAAATGAGACCTAACTGCCTAAAAGTAGGCAAGCAACACAGTACACATTTATAAAGAAAGAATACCAAGTGTGGCCAAGTGTTTTTGCGTGAATCCTTGCTACATTAAAAGTATAGAAAAAAGAAAAGTGGGGCTAAAGCTGACACTAAGAATAGTTGTAAATACAAAATGCTCCTAGAGATATATCTTGTAGGACATTCTGAAGCATTCTGTTGTCAGGAGATCAGAGCATTGGGCAGCTTTGAGTAGGGAAGGTGGGCAGGCCCTGCCCACTATGTGAAAATCAAAGTTGGGAGGGGGGTCAGTGAGAAAGGGTGTAGGAAGGTTAGTGAGGCTATCTCTGTAGAAATACAGAGTAGACATGATAGTAGCGACAGCTGTGGTGAAAAGTAGTGGCATTGCCATATGCTTTGGACATAGAGCCATTGATTTACGATTGCTTGAAAAGTTTGAGTCAAAGATGACCCTAATGCCTTTTAACTGCTTTAATGCACCTTCTCTGGGTACTCACTAAACAGGTATAAACCTTTCAGAAAGATGCCAGAAGAATGAGAACAAGTCACATCCCCAGGGATGAGCAATATGCAGCTTCTAGAAAAATGAATAAATAGCAGCATTTCCAGTAGTGGGGACCTAGGTTTGTGCAAAGAAAACTCCCACCAGTTACAGTATAAGGAAAATTAGGCCATGTGTCCAGAAAAATAGTGACCATTCTTTGCTCAACTACTTACACATCCAGGTCCCTCTAGTTCCATTTACTTTAAATATAAAATAGGCACACAAACTTATGGTCTATGTATTCACGAGGTTGTTATTAAGGTCAAGTGGAATGAAATAAATAAAAGAATCCTAAAAGCTCCAGAGTATTACCCTTTCACATTAACAGAATAAGAAGTAAATATTCTTAGACACAGTAAATCTTGCTACATACACATTATCTAGATTTCTGAATACCTGAGATTGTGATATATCAGACATCTAGCAAGTGTCCCCTGCAGTTACAGATAAAAAATAGCATTCTACTGTCCATATATATATATATATATATATATATATATATATATATATATTTCTTTTTCTTCGCATATTTTATTTTATTATTTTATTTTAGTACAGGGTCTACAAGGGCTACAGACTCACTCTGCACAGATCAGACTCATGATGATCCCCTGGATTCAGCCTTCCAAATGCTGGGATTACAGGAGAGCACCACCACGCCCAGTCTCAATAGTGTCTCAGTGTGCCCGTGGGCGTGGCTGGCACTGCAGGCCAGGGATCAAGCCCCCTCCCCACGCCCTGTCTCTTCATCTGTCTAAGCTGGCACTTTAATCTGCCAAACTATTTGGCCAGTCCTCTGCACATATTTCTGATACCCTTTTAAAAGTTATGGTACTTTTATACAATGGAATAAAAGATTCCATTTTATTTAGCTATAAAGATTGATAAATTAGACGACTTCATATATAAGTGGATTTATCTTGAACACATACTCATAAGTGAAATAAACCAGACCTACACATGTAAATATCATATAGTCCTCCTAGTGTAAGAACTCAAAAGAAGAAATAAAAATGGAGAGGCATAACACAGCTGAATGGAAATCAAAGACTTAGTGGTTAAACAGCAAAGTGACTGGAAGCAGAAAAGAGAGGAAACATAGTGGGAGCAAAACTACCCATTATATGCATAGGATGAATTAAACAATGGTCCTAAGAAACCTCAAAAGGATTTCACACTGATGATAGCAATATGTAACACTAAAACTATGCTTGGTGCTGGGAGTGGTGGCATATGCACTCGGGAGGCTGAGGCCAGAGGATCAGTGCGAGTTAGAGACCAGCCTGGGCTACAAAAGTGAGCTAAAGGCCAGCCTGAATTGCACACTGAGACTCTGTCTCAAAAAGACAAAAAATAAAAATAAAAATAAAAAAATAAAATAGAACTATGCTTTAATGCCTGTCATTCTGGCTTGTTAGATGTGTGTTGCTTCTAATGTAATTTCAGTTACTGTTATACTTTCTCTCAAGTAAGTGGTTGGTTTATAAGAAAACAAAAAAGGGTATTAAATGAGAGTAAGAGACTAGGAAAAATGCCAAAGGATGGCTAAAATTTTATATATGCTTGTATTTCTAAATATCTGTGTAAAAATGTGTAACTTCTTTTATCACATTTCATAGAGATTTACTAGACTATCAATGATTTATGGAAAATACCAATTTCAAGTTAAGTCTAAGATGTTTGATTGTTATGGTTTATGTCTAGTTGTCCTCCCAAAGCCTCATGGAGTCATTGGGCGGGGACTTCTAGAGTTTGAGACTTGATCCATGATCCCTGGGATTATAGGTTTTAGTACTGATGGGATTATGGGTGGAAGTACTTCTGGGATTACAGGTGTAGCCTAGGGCGGGAGCTACGGTGGAGAGCCTGAATGTAATATAAAGAGAGACAGAGAGACAGACTGGAGCTCTAGCTGTTGTTGCTCTGCTGCCGTGTTTGGTTGGCTACCTCTGCCACCATTTTGTTGCTGTTCCACCACCCTGAACTGGATGCTCTCTGCTCTGTTCCACTCAGCCTTGGGCCAGCCGAATATGGACTGAAACCTCCACAAACTGTGAGCTAAATAAACCTTTCCTTCCTTCATTTTGAGTGTTGGGTATTTGTTCCAGCAATGAGCAAAAAGTAACTAAGACACTGATATTCAGAAAAACAGTGATATTAAGCTCAAGCTCCCATGTTTTAGAATAATGGTATAACTAAGCTTTTCTCCTGGAGGGCTAAGAATATAAGTATACAAACCAAAAATTAGAGAGAGAAAAAAAAAGGGCTACACAAATAGCAAATATTTTGGCCCTAGCCCTTCAAGTTCAGTGAGGACTCAGGACAGATCAGAACCTGTGCTGTAATATCCTATAAGTCAGTTGTTCCCCAAATTTTCTGTTGAAGGAGATTAAGGGAGCACAGAGGAAAAGGATTGAAGGTATATAGTGTGACTAAGAAGAGTCACCTAAAGAGAAAATATTCTCTCAGTCTTTCACAGAGAGCAAACTGGTCAAGCAATGGCCGTGATTCCACCAGACGGCTGAGATTGACAACAGTTCTGGAAAGCACTGTACGTGGTTCCAAAGTAAATTCTGAGGGGATTTGACTGATCTTGAGAGACACAAAACTACATGTTTTGTTATACAGGCCTTGCTTTAACTTGCCCTTAACCACTCAGGAGAAAAGTTTAAACAAGATGCATAAAACATAAGGGTAGTTTAGTATGCTGAGCTGTAATAGGCTCAAATCAATAGGTTCCATCATTGCAGGTTTTGCCAATAACCCACTGCAATTATGGAACATTTGACTAAGTATACAACTACCTTCTCTTAGATCAAGGAGAAGAAATCTATTGTATCAATAACTATTAGAATTTTTATCATATCTACACCCTGTATAACTACAATGAGGACACCAATATGCATTGTATCAATTATTGTGAATGTATTACTAATATGTTTTGAAACCATCACATTGTAATTTATTAAAAGTAATTAAATATATAATATATATTTTTAAGTTTATGGGTTTTTTCTCTGTTTATTTATCCTCAGAGTATTTATTTTAATCTAATTGCTTTTAGTTGGGTGTATCTTAATATTTACATTCTGCAAAAATGCATTATGGAGAAGCAGTTCTGTGATATTTAGCAAAAAGCTGTAGAAGTTAATAAAACAGCAAAGTTTTTTTTTTTTTGAATTAAGTGTTAAAACTCAGGAAATATCTGATGAGCAGAGGAAGAGTCAGTGCTTTAAGGCAGGTAAAATCACACTGAAACCTCTGCTACCAGTAGTAAAATATAGAGTGAACGTTCGCGTTTCCGGGAAAAACCAGGTAGCTCGAACAGTGAGCCAGCAAACAGGTAGCTAGGGCTTCTCAAGTAGCTGGGGAAGCCTTCCTCTTTTGGGGTTCCTTCTCCCATGACACTGATGAGAACGGCAACCTGAGTCAGATCTGATGTGAAGCTGAAATCAGAGCCACACAAAAAGAGAAATATTGCAGGGTGGCAGATGACTATGAGTGTCTCTTTTCTAAATGTGTTCATCTCATCTTGGTGAAGCAAGGAAATCAGAGCAATAACAAGGCGTTCATCTCGATTTCAGCGGGAGCCCAAGTCTTCTAATGGACTTCACTTGCCTTTGACATATTTCCTGAAGACAAAAATGCTCAAGTTTCTCACTAATAGGCTTATGGCCACAAAGGTAGTCCAGCCCTCAGCCAAAGACTCTGCTCCTCCCCCACTTCTATTCTCCTCCTGCTCTGACCAGACAAGATACCAGCTGCCTGTAGGTCTCTATCCCAACTCTGAAGCCCCAGGGCTTCACTCATCTGGAACTTCACTGAAATAGGTGGAGGCATTTAGGCAAAATGCTGCCTGGAGTCAAACAGTGATGATATACTCAAAGAGCTAGCCACTGACATTTAATGAAATTTTACAACCCCCAAGAACAAATTCATGTTCCTGAAAAGTGACACTTCACGGGGTTCTTTATTTATCAGTTTCAGATTCTTCCTGGGTTAAGAAAGACTTCAGTACTTGCTTTTATATCTGGGACTCTGTTTTTCAAAATAGGCCTTTCTTACAGGCCTAATATTGATGTTGCAATTGTGGGTGCCTCTCTGTTTCTGCCTTTAGATATAAGATATTCACATCTTGGTCTCAGTCATTCAGAATATTAGTCTAATGAGTTATTTTAATATTTACTTTTATCTAGTTGAAATATATAAAACTACTGATTGTTATTTCAATTAACATAATTTGATGGATATTAGTAATATATTATATTCCAAGAACTGATTTGGGACGCTGAGGGAATATAAAAATATGTAAACTAATCATTTCCTCAGCTAATTTATATCTGTGATAATTAACACACACTAAATAATTCACTTATTAATGTGAAAGTAGCCCGAATTATCAATGTACTCCAAAGATATTTGTGGGGTGAGTGAACAAAGAATTGATAAACTTATTTGACATTAAAAAAATAAACTTCCTTCACATGAGACTCCTTTATATTATGACCCAGGAAATAACTGTGAATCACTCATGGCTATCTCAGTATACAGACACTTAAAAAACAAATGCAGAATAAGCCCATTTGCCTCTCAGGTATCAGTGATACTGGGTGCCACTAGAGATGACGCTTGCTATCACTAAATTTAAAGTACTTTTTGAAGAAACTCTGTGTTATGCTAGAGAAATGGGAGTTTCAAGTTCAGGGTTTGCCTTCTTGTTCATATTGAACTGAACATAACACCCCATGTTCTATCTGATTATACTAATTCCTGTTAGGTTCAACATAAATCCTATTGCTCAGATCTCAAACAAAACAAACATATGATAATATCATTTGGAGCTTTGGGCTTAGCACAGGGTATGACTGAACATTGTAGTTTCCAGTTTCTACCAACTTCCTTTTCTTCAGGGCCTGTCCTGTCTAATTTGATTTCCTAATACTACATTTTGTGATATTTTTCATGAATTCCTTAATTTGTTATTCAAATAACATTTCAGCGTTGCCTTTTCATCCAAACAGGATTTTCCCATATTCAGCCTTTTAATTTTTCATCTTTTGGGTGGTCACTAAAATGATTTGCATCGCCGCATTCCTTGAATATTTATGTTTGGTTTGAGCAGTCTCTGGTTTGCATGATTCTATTCAAAAAAAATTTATTGAAAAAAATTAAAGAAATATTCCAATTGAAGTATTTGAGAAAAGTTGGCATTAAATCTTCTCTAAATTTCTTGTAGAATTCTGTAGTGAATCCATCAGGACCTGGCCCTTTCTTTATTGGTAGGTTTTCTTACTGTATTTTCAATTTTGCTTCTCATTATTGGGTTATTCAGAGCCTGTATATCTTCTTGACTCAGCCTCGGTATTTCATATGTTTCTTTCCGTATCCTTTGTGTTTTCCATCTTGTGAGAGTAAAGATTTTGGAGCCAGGTATTGAAGATCTTTTGAATTTCTCTGGGATCTGTAGTGATCTCACCTTCTCGTTCTTTATTGAATAAGTTTGGATTTTTTCTTTCCTTTTTTAATTAAGTTAACTAGGCCTTTATCAATTATATTTATTCCTTTAAAGAATCAATTCTTTGATTCATTTATTCTCTATTGTTTACTTTGTCTCCAATATATTAATTTTTGCTCTAAACTTAACATTCCTGCTTTATTTGGGCTTTAGGCTTGACTTGCTCTTCTTTTTCTAGGAGCTTGAGGTGCAGCATAATATCATTTATTTGGGCTTTTCTCTTTTCCTAATGTGCAAATTAACTGCCATATATTTTTGTCTTAAGACAGCTTTCATTGCATCCCACAGGTTTCAGTAAGTTATAGCTACATTTTCATCCGATCATAAATATTTTAAATTTCTTCTTTAGTTTCACCTGTGACCCACTGCTTGTATAGGAGGTTGTTATTTAATTTTCATGTGTTTGTGATGTTTTTGTAGTTTCTTTTGTCAATAATTTCTAGTTTCATTGCACTGTAATCAGCAACTAGAGAACATACTCTTAAAGGAAATAAATCAGACCCGCAGGTGCAAACATCACATTGTCTCCTTAGTAAAAGAGAAAAATGGAATCTGAAGGCTAAAACAGATGCTGGTAAAAAGGAATAAACTTATTCAAAAGAAAAAAAATTACTGAATTGAGAAGGACAGGAGAGGGAGTTGTGGAAAGAAATGTGTCTATGTATGCAGGATAGTTTGGATAACTGTACTGTGCATTTCTGTTGATCAGTGAAAAGAAGCAGTTAGTGCTTTAATTTGTTTTGTCTCCTTTTCTCAAGTGTTTCTACTTTTTGTCTTAGTTTCCAATGCATTTCTTTCTTTTTTTTTTTTTTCTTTCTTCTTCTAATTTTACATTCTTTACCTGGTAACTTGAATAACTGGTTGGAAGACAACACTATGTATTACAATAAATACTGTGAAATTTATATTACTTTAAGTGAAAATCTGTATTGCTTATAATTTTTTTTCTGTTTTAAGTCTAATTTGTACTCTCTTTTAAAATAAAAATAATGAAAATTTTGAAAAGAAACATCATTCTCAACCTCTCCTTCTGCCATTTCTTCAGAAGTTTACCACCACTATTCCTATATCATCAAAATCAATCATTCCTTTTGAAGTCTTCCCCCAATACCTTGGAGTTAAGAACACTATACATAATCTGAAAGTTTGCCCACATTTCCTGTTGATGAATCACTATCATGGTTTTGTAGTTCCACATGAAATGGTATAACTGCTCTTTACTTTCTCCCCTGTGTTGAATACCAATCTAACTTAGCAAGCTTGGGCTGTCAACCCAATATGAAATCTCCATAATGGCTTCTAAACTTGAGATCTATGCAAATAGCAACTTCACACATTTTCATTTGTGAAGAGATTAAGTAGTCATATGACTTCTCAGAGTCTTTCATAAGTTGAGGAATGTTCATTCAAAAGATACTCCTGAGGAAAAAAAAATTACACTGTATAAGACAGGGCCACCCTGGACAGAGCTGCTAAGAAATATCTAAACATCCTATTATGTTTCGTGCCCTGTGGCCTCTTTCTGAGGACCCTAAATTTTGAGCAGAGCAAAAAAGAGTATTTCACAGTAGCAAAAATTCCTCACTGAACCATCCTTCTTGGCACACTAATTAATGATTTACTTTTTGTTTAAATCTTACTCCACTCTGAGGAAAATAAAAATATTATGGACAATAGAAGTATTACCATGGCTTTAGTTTCCCAATCTGAAGGCTAAAGTACTTCATAAATCATACATTCAATACTTAAAATTGTAGACTTATACAGGGAGTTACATTTTTCTTCAGAATTTATGGTAATACTCTGATTTTCCAAAGAGAAAAGTTACTATGAAGTAATATTAAGTATTATTAAGCATAAACATATGCATATAAGTAAAGTAATATGTTTATGAATAATATAATCACAATAAAGTAAATGTTAAGATTTTTTAGCCGGGCGTGGTGGCATACGCCTGTAATCCCAGCACTTGGGAGGCGGAGGCAGGAGGATCGGTGCGAGTTCGAGACCAGCCTGGGCTACAAAAGTGAGCTCAAGGCCAGCCTCAACTGCATAGTGAGACCCTGTCTCAAAAAGACAAAAAAAAAAAAAAAAAAAAAAAAAAAGATTTTTTAATGGAATGAATGAATAAGATCTTCATGAGTTTCTCCTTTGACTTTCAGCTCATCCAAGCCTTCAAAGTAGAAAATCACAGCTAATATTGAAGGAGAAAGGAGAAAAAAGCAGTGCACTCAGGTGTATTCGGAGATACAAGATCAAGCAAACTGAAAAGAGGGGATAGAAGGGAAGCAATAATAAGGTAGGCACTTGTAGTCAGGGTTTGCAAGGGAAACAATTTAATACAGGACATAATTTACAGGTTCATTTTATAGTAGCAACCCAAAGAGTCAAATATAAGAGTGCAGGGAATCTGGCTACACACTAGAAACCCAAGGAAACCTTCAGAGGACCTGGATTCTATGGTAATGTCCTGCACGAGTCCAGCCGAAGACCTAGAGCTCACAACAATGTCTGAAGCAAGTCTACATCAGGGATCTGCACTGGTAAGGCCCAAAAGTGAGCAGTGGAAGCTAGAAAGTCTGCTCCAGGAGGATGAAGGATCTGTGCCAACAGGCTGACAGATCTGCACTGGCACCAGAAGGTGACGCTCCAAGTGAAGTCCAGGGCTTCTCTGAAAAGCACCACAGCCATTCTAAATGACAAAGAGGTCCTGATATGCTCCGGTGGTGAGAACAGCCAAGCCCCTGTCAGGAAAGGCAGCAATGACAAGCTCCTCCAGGAGAACCAAAGGCACCACTTGTTCCTCTGCAAGTCTCCGTTTTACAGTGTTGGCAACAATCCTGAGGCAGGCCTTCCACGCCCAGCACCATGCTGTTCAGTTCAGTGGGGTCTTACAAGCTGGCCAGCAGTGGTCAGTCCACCACAGCATGCAAAAGGGAAAATACAGGTTTAAAATAGAAATATAGCTCTGCTTGCTGTTTAATAAAGAATAAGGTTTAAAAAAAAAAAAAAGTAAAGCTGAAGGGGAGGTAAAAAACAACATCAGTGTTCTAAACCTGGTTTGCAAGAAACAGAAAAACTGAGCTTATCACCAGAGTTCACTTTCACAGTTCTGGGAATGGATATTATTATAATTGCATACTGCCACAAGATTCATAAAAAATAAAAAATCCTATCACTCTAAGCAACATACTGCAGAAAATGTGACAAAACCATGTAACTTACTTTCCATGTAATCATAGTTTACTGGCTTATTGACTACTTTATTTTTTTCCTTTTGTTTGTCAATTTGATGAAATTTACACATTTGCTCATCATCTGACATGAACTATAAAGAGAAAGAGCAAATTTTCTGAAGCTCAATGTGTTTTATGGATTTTCACTTGCCCGGTAAAAACATCTCATGATTTCTTTTTGTATTTCTTTCCTGCGGGAGCAAAGAGAACATGTCCTACATGGAGTATGAAATTTGCTTTACTCAGAGATAGACCTGGGGGACTCAACAAGGCTTAGGATAATGCAGCACTATATTGATGCGACACAAAACAGTATGTGAAACATTCCTAGAGAAGCAAAATATGGGGGAAGAATGGAGATTAAATTCTAGGCTGGGAGAATGAACACAAGCTATCCTGGCAGCACACTCTGCCCTCACACACGCACAAACACTATCAGGTTCAGTAAAAGAAAACTCAGATTTTCAGCGATAAATTCCTGGGTCATTTTTCTGTAGCTACTACAGAGCAATTAGGAATATCCAAATGAAGCAAACTGTGTCCCAACGACACACGATGATACTCACAATCCTGGCACTCTGGGAAACTAAGTTGGAGGACTGTAAATTTCAGCCTAAACTGGGCAATTTAGCAAATCAGTGATACTGTCTCAAAATTTAAAAATAATAATAATAATAATCTTAATAGTTAAGAAAAGAAAACAGGAAACCAAAAATAAAAGAAAGTTGGCTATGTAAATCTTATCCTTTGTTTCAAAGTTACTAAAGACAACCAGGTGATAAAATGTAGTAAATAAATTTATTTACGTCACTCCCATCAATCACATCCCAATTTAAAGAGAGTAGTCTAGCATCATTTTTATTTATTTATTTTATCAAGGAAGAGATGGCTAGGGATTTTTTGTTATGACAGCAAAAGCATTTGTCATGTTTTCTGTGATCTTATTGCTAAGAAGTAACTATTAAAGAAGATAAAGTAACTCTCCACTGCTATGCAAAGCAGCAGGGTACACCATTGACTGCTTGAAGAAACTTAGGGAAGAAATACAACGTTGGTATGTAGGAAATAACGCTGGCATGAGGTCTTCCTAATTCTTGCTGATGTTCTTTGTCATTTTAAACCTCACTTTTTTACATTGTAAAGAATGTAGAGCCCAGCTATTACTTTATAAAAACAACTTGGTGCTAACTAAATGCAAGACTTGGAATGTAGCAAAATTCTAGGTTTTATTCTCCTTTGAATTTTCCCTTTGGCCAGAAGTTAAAAACACATAGAGAAATGTCTGTTTATAATGACATGCTAATTTAATGCTTGGGAGTGGTTTAAATAAGGGAGTGGCTGATGCTGTTAGGTTAGCGAAGACAAGGGTCCGTTCTCTCATTTGGTTTTAAGATTCACATAGAGAAAAAAACAGTGAGCAGCACCACCACTCTGGGGATACACAGTGAAAACTTAGAGAGTGAAAAAGGACAGATGATACGAGTTGGTTTAAATTCAAATAGTAATAATCAGTGAATAACCACTTATTGTGCAGTTTTGATTTTAAGAATGTTTGTTGAAGATGTGAGGGCGATCTGGCTGAGATATCTGTCACCCACTGATTGCCAGGGTTGATTCAGCTGATCTGGCTGGCTAGGTGGGTGTCCTCTTCCTCCCTCAACGATCCACGTGCATCCCTCCCGAAACCGCACATTCGGTCGAAGAGGATGATCACTCCTGATAGAGGGAGGATTGGTCCTAGGTCAAGGGTATAGGAACAGCTGCGGTCCCCTGCTAGAACCTCCAAACAAGCTTTCAAGAATGTTTGTTGATCATGAAGTCTTCCACTGACAGCGAACCATGTACATACTTATAAATATTTACAAAGATTTTATAAGTGGAAAATAGAAAAACACGCATGTCGTGGTATACTGCACATCAAGTTCTGGTTGTGGAACCTATCTGCTGTATGATTTCACCACCTACTTATCCATTTTGTGGTGTAGTTTCTTCATCTACAAAATAGTGAAAGAACGGCTGTCTCATAAGGTTATCAGTATGTGAATTAGATGAGTTACTATATGAAAGTTCCTGAAATAGAACTTCACACACAGTAGGTGCTATGCTGTTAGTTTATTTTATTAAGGTAGATAAAAGACAGAAGATTCGATGTCCTGACAAGCTTCATTAAGCTTGATTAAACAGATCTGTTATGTAAAGACTGAGTCAAAGTGTGGCATGTCTGTTAAGAGCAGAATTAGAAAGCAGAGACTTAGAATAGTAGTTATTGAGGACAGCTTTTCTTAGGTACTAAAGGGGCAAACTCTCAGCAAGTTTGATATTTCTAGGGTTAATGTAAGGAAGAAAGGAAAATAACAGATTAGGCCATAAAAGGTTAGGGTCATATCATGCAAAGCCCTGTATGACAACTACGGCACTTACATTTTGTCTTCTGTGGTTGATGGAGAGACACTAAATAGTTCTAATCAGGGAAGTGACGTGATCACTTTGGATTTATTTCTGGAAATGAAGAGATTGATTTTAGAATATCTTAACTGGAAGATATTGAAAGACTATATGTCTATGACTATTTCTGAAGTTAAATGGCTATTAAAGGTTAATGTATAAATAAAAAATTAATTCACCAAGTTTAGCTTCTTATCAATAAATGATAATTTAATGTCTTTATCTAAGTGCTTCCTATAGCAAGGGTCTAGAGTGAAAGAACCTGGGAACCACGATAACCATAATTTTGTTCAAGTATAATGAAAAGACTTAGTGGGGTGAAACCTATATGAAAAATAACAATGTAGACTAAATACCGAGTGCTTAATCCCTCAGTAAAATTCATAGGTCATCCACAAAATGTAAACTTTTCTCATGGGAAGGAAATCATAAGCAATGTCATCTTACACTGGCATAATGCTATAGGAGGTACTTCCACCATCACTTCTCCTTTATTAATATTTCAATCTTACTGGAGAGAGTTCAACTTTTTGTTTCCATTGCTTATAACATGGTAGACAGTTTTCATTGCTTTCGAAATGCTTGCTGATTTTATCTACCTAATAATTTTATGGGGTAGATGTTATCTTTAACTCCATTTTATATATTAGTTAAAAAGCCTGGTGAAGATCTTAATAGAGAACCAACATTTGAGCCCACATGGTCTGTGTTAGGATGTGTGTCTAGTGGTCCCCCCAAAGCCTCATATAATCATGGGGCAGGGACTTATAGAGTTTGAGACTGACTCATGATCCACTGGGACTATGTTTTAGTACTGATGGGATTATGGGTCTGAGTACTGCTGGGATTATGGGTATGGCCTGAAGGATAGTCTGAGGCAGAGAGCCTGAGTATAACGTAAGAGAGACGCAGACTCTCCCTGTTGCCTCTGTTGCAATTGTTCTGTCACCATGAACTGCTGCTCTCTGCCATATGCTAGTCTGCTTTGGAGAAGCTAAGTATTCACTGAAACCTCAAATAACTGTGAGCCCAATAAACCTTTCCTTCCTTCATTTTGGGTGTCAAGTATTTGTCCGAGCAATAAGAGAAGAGTAACTAAGACACCCTGGCATTATGATTTGTGTCTAGGTGTCCTCCCAGAGTCTCATGGATTCATGGGGCTTTTTCAGAGGTGACTGAGTCTATAGCATGTGATTGATTCATGCTACAATTCCAGAATTAATGGTCTGTGATTAAGGGTGGCTGACTGCTTAATCAGATCACTGATTGGCATGGCATTACCCTAATCTAGTAGACTGGATACAATATAAGGGGCTGCTGCTATCTCCTTCCATGACTTGTTTCTCCTCTAGAATGCCCCACTGCTAAGCCACCATGCCTTGGAGTTAGCTGACAGTGGACTGGAATCTCCACAAACTATGAGCCAAATAAACCTTTTCCCATTAACTTTGGGTGTTGGGTATAGCTGGCTTCTAAGTCTCTACTGTTGACCACTCTTTTATACATGGATAATATTTATTCTGAGGAATATCTAGACAATTTCAATAATTTCAAAAAGGGACCATTTCACATTGTGGTATTCTGTTCAGAAGCCGTTAATGATGTCCATGAGATGAAAAACATTCAATTTATGTGGTTTAAGAATTCAAAACCGAATCAAGTAGTTTGTGTGCTGGTTCTTCCTTTTGATTCTTTACAGATAAAGACCTCATAATTCCCTTTTCCTTGATTTTCAGCAAACATCGCTCTTATTATGACCCTGACAATCTTTCCAGTTTCCAAGCTGCTACAGAAAAACCTGAGGAACTCTGGTGTCCACAGGATTGCACTGGAAACCTGTTTTATAGTGGCAATCATTGACTCCGCCTTCATAAAGGGATCTCTTTGTAGTTGTAGTTGATACTTAAAGGATGTGTAGCAAGTTGAATCACCCCTGACATCATGTGCACCCCAACAGAAGGCAGAGAGGCAGTACCTGATGAAGACTATAAGCCAAGTTAGTACGCATGTCCAGAGAAAGTTCCGTGTAAATAAGGATAATAGGCAAAGGAAAGATAAGAAAAATAAAGAAAAGGTGGGACAAGAGAAATTACCCATTTTTCTACCATTAGTGTGCGGGGGGGGGGGGGGGGAAGGCCAAATATGCGATAAATTCAAACTGTCAAAAAATCAATCTGTCCCTGGCCTTTCAGCTTTTTAAGGAGCCTGAATAGGACCCTTATATTGTGAAGCTTCCAATGCAAGATAAAACTGGCTTCTTGGCCACATTCAAACAGGAAGCAGAAAGACCAGATCCTGATCTATTTCTATAGAGAAATCCTCTGGGAAACGCAATTCCCTGAGGCCTAAGAAAAAAAATGACTGTTGATAATCAAACAGGATAGGTACTTCTGCACTGTCAGGCCAGGGGGCAAGCGATAAGTTTCAGTACTGTGCTACCCACTCCAGGAGCTCTAGCTTGTTCTCCTAGTGCATTGTCAAGGAAGTCTAATTAGAACAGGCTGACTACCTGAGAATAGCCTCTGAATCATAAGCTGAAGGCTGATGTATAATGAGAAAAGACCAAAGATTCAAAGGATTCTTACAAGCACAATAAACACAAATC
The DNA here is from genome assembly GCA_004027025.1 of Myocastor coypus. Lineage (NCBI taxonomy): Eukaryota > Metazoa > Chordata > Mammalia > Rodentia > Myocastoridae > Myocastor > Myocastor coypus. Next base: position 92,383 of record PVJA010000188.1, read on the forward strand.
TGACAGCAAGTTTTAAGGCTTGGTATTGTTAGCACCCTTTTTCCTTTATAATCTATAGTACAAAAATCATAATACAGGCCTATGGAGGACTACCTGAGTGATTCTCCTTGAAATATGAGCAGCTGACTCCAATTTGGCTAAGTTTGAGCCTATTTCCATATATTGATATGTACAGAGCTAGCTAATATTTTTCCTTATCCCTTCAATTGGCTTTAAGCAATGTGTTATCAGTCTAGCCAGGTGCTGGTGGTGGCCTTTAAAGAAAGCAGGCAGTGTTTCCTGGGAATCCTTATTTGTTCCCTGTGTGAGCCAGCATGAGGCAGGATGAAGAGCTAGTTTTCCACACTGTCAGCTAGGACAAGCTCCAGATAGAGAGTATGACTTCCTGGGGCTTGAAAGATTGTTTACACATCAAAGCTGAAGCACTGACCCCAAAACATTAGATGCTATCTCAGTTGTATAATGCAGATTATTCTTTCTGCATATCCTTCTCTCTGTACATGGCAGAGGTGATTTCAGGACTCCTACCTAGCCTAGCTTACAGTGCTCACTTGCTTCTCATCATTTTCACAGTTGCTTACCCTCAAGCCTTTCTTCATGAGTGAATAAAACCTGGGTTTGAACTTGGCGTGAGTCCTTTATTCTTTATAGCCATTGCTATGGCTGGACTTAGGACTCTTTGTCTCCCCATAACTATAAATATGTCTTAGTGTCTCTATTTTCACTGTGGGCTGCCCTGGCTATTGTAGAATAGAACTGATTGGATTCCAATGTTCCATCAACTATCCATGGCATTACAAATATAAACTTCTCAGATTATACAGTGATCAGGAAGGGCTCTCTACAGAGGCCCATAAAAGTCTCTATAATAGACTCTAGCCATATTACATATCACTAACAGTAATTCTGATAATAGCTAACACTAACATTTTTAGGATGTTAGTGATTCTACGATTTTAACTCCTTGCAGAGACAATTTTCATACCAAGGAAGCTTCCATGTTAACAAGATCTGAAAAATGGAGTAACACCTGGTGCAGCTCTCCAATATTTTCCTCCTGCACAACCATTTTTAAAAGGGAGAAATGACCTTCAGAGAGTCAATAATATTATTGTCTATCAGACAATCATTGTGACTTCGCCCAGTTTTAACATTCTAAAGAAACAAAGAGTGACACGATGTTGGTAGCACATCTAAATTGTCCACAGACAGAATGAAGCACGGAGAGTAGTTGTAGAACAGTAATTCTGCACATCATAAAGTAATTAAGAACAGCTCTTCTTACACAATTATAACCATCAAGGTGTTGAACCTATTTAATGCTTTTCTTAGAGGAAGCACAAAGTCTGTGTCCAATATTACCTGAACTGCTACAATTAAGAAAGACAGAGAGTCACACACACAAACACACACACGCATGCACACACACACACACACACACACACACACACACACAGATCATTTTCATGACATGGAAATTTAAAAATCTAATTAAGAGAGATCATGTTACTCTAGTATTTTTCTCATGAAGCTCTCATTTGCATGCCAAATGGCAACGGTAACAGGAGAAGATGAGGAAAAAGAGAAGACTTTGCTCCGGGGCAAAATGATAGACCCTTCTACGGCACTGAGCAATTATAAAGGATTTATGTGTATGTGCCTATGTGTATTTCCTAGAATAATATGACTTTGCCTAAGGGATGAATGTGTTGTAAAATTATTGTCTGAATACTTCAGAACAAGTTTTTCTAATCAGAATACAATGCAGTTGGTATCTATAATTAAATTTCACACACAATTTTTTGAAAAGTCTACTCTTAATTGTCATCATTTTCTCTCATCAGTTAGAGAATAGGTGAAAAATTACATTGTATTAAAATACTAAACATGAGTTTCAGCTACATTCAGAAAATATGTAAGAATGTGTAAACAGGAAAGAAACAACACCAAACCATTCTTTTCTTTTCTTCTCTTCTCTTTTTGTAATGTTGGAGACTGAATGAAGGCCTTGTATATTCTAGGTAAGCACCCTTGTGCTGAACTACGTCCTTAGCCTTAACAAAAGCTTTAAAAAGGAATCTACAGAGCTATTTTTTCTTTCCTTTCTTGAGAATATTACATCTAGTTTGGAGAGTTAGCATGCCCTCTAAAATATATTTTCCTTAAAGAGTCCATTATGGAAAAAAAATTAGAAAATCTTTGTAACATATTTGAGGATATTAGATAGATAAAATAAATATGATGCCTTTTTTCATTTTTGGTATTAGTTTCTCAGGGTTTGTCGTGTTAGTCCTGTCTAGGATACAGAAAAAGAAATGAAAGAGAGAAAGAAAGAAAGAAAGAAAGAAAGAAAGAAAGAAAGAAAGAAAGAAAGAAAGAAAGAAAGAAAGAAAGATGAAAGCAAGCTAGCTCTTGGTCTCCTTCAAAAAAAATGATCCTGAGCAGAATATAGGCTCTGTTAAGCCCTCAGGTTAGACATGCAGGCCTCTCTTGGCTGTATTCCTGGTCACATGGTCTGACCCAGTTTACATATAGGGAAGGCAGAGCTAAGCCCTGGGTATCCATAGACCATGATGTGTTTTTGAAGTTCTTGAACTAGAACCAAAAGTAGTCAAACATAAAACATTAAATTTATCAATTAAACAATTCTTTTCTAAATATGTTAAGAACTCTTCATGTGGGTCTCCCATACAGTAAAATTTCAAAACGAAAATTGTCTTCTTTCTTTCTTTCTTTCTTTCTTTCTTTCTTTCTTTCTTTCTTTCTTTCTTTCTTTTTCTAAGCATATTTTTCAAGTGAATGGGAAGTTCCAAGCCGGGAAAAAATATTTACCGAAGTCTTTTCTAGAAAAGTGCTATCACACAAAATGCACAAAGTTGACAATAACAAAACAAACAACCCCATTTAAAAAATTGTGCACAGACACAAATACTTTGCCATACAAGCTATATAGATTGCAAGTAAGCATATGAGATACTTACGAACAAATGTCCTTACAGAACCGAAAGTTAGGACAATCACAAGATAGTATTACATTCCTATCCAGAACTGCTAAGCCCAAGGCATACAGCGATGGTGAGGATACAGGAAAACAGGAATGCTCATGATTTCCAGTACAAAGCCACATTTCAAGAAGGTTTGCCAATTTTCTACAAAACCAAACATACTCTTCAACAAAGACATTCCTTATATTTATTCCAAAATGAATAAAAATTTATGCCCATACCACACACGGAAAATTCACTGTAGTGATCAATACATTGTGTCAACTTGAAAAATTAAAAGCTTATCTAAATAGGCTAAGCAATTTCATAACCTAGCGTGTGGGAGTCCCACCCTAGAATGACCCATCACTTAAAGAATATAAAAGAAAACTGAGGCAGAACAGAACATTTCATTTCCTTGGAGGAGCTCCAGTCTCTGCAATCAGCTCAGACATTATTCCCTGACTTCTCAAACTTTCAGCCTCCACTTTGGATCCTTCAGCCTTCTGGTGTAGACTCATCAGCTTTCCATCGCATACCTATTATCCAACTGATATACACTTTCACAGAACACTGCAGTGAGCTCCAGATTTGTACTGCATCCTTCAGAGTCCAGTGCGTAGATACCCTCTGCACACTTCCTCCTCAGACTTTGTTACTGACCTGCCTCAGCCAATCTTTCAATTTCTTAAACATATATACATCATGTATTATATTGTTTCCTCTAATAAAACTATGTCTGATGCATTCATACAAATGTTTACAGAGATTTTACCCATGATTGCTGGAACTTGGGATAAACCAAAATAGGTGAATAGAGAAGTAAGCCATAGGGGAGTGGAGAAAGAAAGAACGAATATAAACTGCTGAATGACATCCTGGAAATTGCAAGACTGCAGAAATAATAAAAACACTAGTGGTTATCAGGAACTGGGGAGAAGAGAAGGGTACATTGCAGACAGAGCTCAGAGGAATTTAGAGGCAGTGAAACTATTCTGTAAGATAATGCAATATTAGATATTGGACAATATGTGTTTATTAAAATTCATAGAATGAACTCCAATAGTGAATCCTAACATACCTGATACAGGAGAAATGATATGTAGCTCCCAACCTGCCAGATGTCACATATCCTTTTTATATTCCCCAAAATCAAAGAATGAATTTTAAGGAGCAACAGGGTTTAAGAGTAGAAAATATTTATTGAGAGAGATAGCTCCTGAGAGGCAAGAGAGGACCTGAAAGAGGGTTGCCAAAGAGCTACCTTTTTAAAGGACGTTCTATAGAGCAAAATGATGAGTTGGGTACAATGTGGGTCAAAACTACGATCAAGCAATAAGACCACAGGATAGCCACTTTGGTAATATTGATCTTGCCGATCATGGAGCAAGTATGCAAGAAAAGAACAAAGACCTACTTTAGGAAGTAATGGATCAGAACGTCTTTGTTACTCACCAGGTGATAGATGTCTATCTAGATTTACTGGACAAGGAAATACCAGTTAGCATATAGCCTACAGATGTGTTTCTTTCATCTTTATCTTGGGCCTGACCTTAAATATTTGCACCTCCTTCTACAGTTGTGATGTGTTTTCATCCTCTGTACTGGCTTTCTTGTGGGTCTACCTCTGTCTGTCTATAATATTTTAACTGTCTATCATATAACTGTACACTTCAGGTGGTAATCACATCCCTATGAGTTTATCACCTATAATGGGTATACCACACGGTGCCAGTGTTTGATGATTGAAGGTACAAGGGAATACACAGTACTTTTCTGATCAATTTTCATATGAACCTAAAATTCTTCTAAACAATAAAGTGTATTCATTTTTCAAAAGCATGCTTGCCTTCCCTGCTCTTGAACACTATGAGCAAGTACATTGTTTCCTTCAGCCTAGAGTGCCTTTTTAAACATTCTGTTTCTTTTGAACCACTAAGAATGAAAGTGGGTAAAGAGCCCCTCTTCAATCAAGGCTAGAGGGCTAGAAGACCTGTCTGCAGATTCTCCTCAAGGCTTTGAGATATAATTGGCCCTGAGGCCATTAATTCCAGCACTCCTATAAGCTAGAAGCAATAGCAAGAAAAGAAGCATAGACGATGATAATTCTGAGCACCCCATGGATATGTGGCTTTGATTTTGAGCATATTTATTGCTTTCCAGCTCACAAGAGTATACGCATGAAATTAGCTGCCTTCACTACCAGAAAGGAAGCAAGACAGTTGGACTGTTGGCACTGAGGGGATCTGGGATGAAATGTTCCACCAAATGCCCTCCATCAAATTATTCTTCTAAATGCACACATTTTCCAAAAGTGCCTTAACATGCACTGTATTTTTCTTTTATAGTTTTCATAGATGTAATTCATAAACATGCAGATAGTTTTGGAAATCAATGATATAAAAAAAGGCTGCAGAGAGATTCAGAGATTATTGTAACTCAGTTGAAAATTTTGGTCATATAGTGGTAATTATCAAAATAACAATTTATGACATATCCGATACCAGGAGCTTAGTAATTAAGAATAACGTAACATATTATTGCCACTTTTATTGGCACTTTAAGAAATACGTCGTGAAATCAGAAGCCCACCAGCCACACTGAGTGAACATCACAGCATAAAGAGCTCATGTGGGGATGACACATCCAAAGACTGCCCTGAGGAACTTTATCATCTTTTTTTTTTTAAGTTTCTAATCTTACTTGATTTGAAAGCCCAACGAAATTGGGATTTCACTGTCTCCCCCAACAAGCTCTATTTATATCTATTTTTCTTATTTTTCTGTATTTATGACAGCGTCTACAGGGTCTGTAGGGTCTCACTACTTAGATTGGACTCATAGTGATCCTCCTGTTTTCAGCCTCTCAAGCACTGAGAGCAAGTGCGTGTGCCACCACGTCCAGTCTCAATAGCCATCTCAGCAAGCCCAGGGGGCAGGACAGGCACAGCACGCCAGGGATCAAGCCCCTGCTGCTGCACTCTGCCTAAGCAGGAGCTTTAGGCGGCTTAGCTATCAGGCCAGCCCCCTATTAGTATTTTAAAGAAGCAGAATATTAATTTACTGATTTCCAAGAGGAAGAGCAGGCTATGCAACCATGCTTAGAGAGATGTACAAATGACCTAAAGAGTTAATTCCATAATACTAATGGTCATACTTGTCATAGTTACATAGTTAAATTTTAGGTACAGTTTGAATACTCTATCTGTCTCTCTCTCTCTCTCTCTCTCTCTCTCTCTCTCTCTCTCTCTCTGCCTCTCTCTGTATGTGCCTGTCTCTTTTAATGTTTTACATGTTTTTTTGCATTAAAATACGTATAGTTTATGTTAAGAATGTTCCGATTATGGGACTAAGGTGAAAGTACACAACCTGTGTAAGTGATTAAATAAGCAGCAAAATCACTTGCTACTAAAAGAACAGTAGAAAAGACTAACAAAATAATAAGGAGGAAAAAATAATTATTTTCCTTCCTTCCAAGTAGAGATTATGAGGTTTACAGAGTTGCCTATTACCCAAGTCCCTTTCTCACCCCATGGTCTTCAAAGAAAGCCAGGAGGGGGCAGCAAGGAGCTATTTATGAATATACGTATACATATACATATACATATACATATACATATACATATATTAAAAGCCAAAACAAGAAAGCATAGCAGCACAAGTCAAAACTGAGTGTGATGGTGGGAACTATAACAAGAAACCAACTATCTTAGTTGGTTCAAATGTCAGGAGCTCATAGGACTCATCCTAGATGCAATAGACAACAGAGTGAGATGCAAAATTCTTGTTCTTCCTCTTCCTCTTCTTCCGTGTGTGTGGAGAACTATGTGGCCCTCAGTTCAAGTGCAGAGTATGTACTATTATATACACAGTGGGCAGAGACCTAATCTAGAGACAGCATCCACCCAATTTTACCTAGACTAATTGAGCAACGATATCTTTCCAGTTATCAGCTGTGGGCAAGATTTTGACCTGGCTTAACTCTACCTCTATTTCTAGCACCTAAAACTTTGTGAACTAATAATGAAATGTGCCTGCTTTAGATCGGCAGAATATTCATAGTATAGTGCCTCTCTGTATTTGTATTTTGTTCTCTTTCTCTTCCTTTCGTTATCTAGATTGGGAGCATAACAGTAGGACTTCAATCGAAGTATTCCCCTTTGCAAAGCCTGGCCGTTCTGTCGCATAACTTCCCCGAATCTGTTTCTTGACCTTTATTTATTTATTTATTTATTTTTTTTTTTAGAGAAAGGTCTATTGGGTGTTCAGAGTCTCACTACTAGATAGAGCTCACAGTGATCCTCTTGTTTACAGCTTCCCAAGAGCTGGGATTACCAGCACATGATGCCACACCCAGTCTCAATTGCAGCCTCAGCACCTCCCAGAAGCAGGGCTGGTTTCTTTACCCTTAAAAATAACTAAAGGACAGTAGAGGTGGCTCAGTGGTAGAGCACTTGTCCAACATGTTTTAGGCACTGAGTTCAACTCCTAGCACTGCTTACTACTACTAGTACTACTACTACTACTACCACTACTACTACTAATAATAATAATAATAAACAATCATTATCATCATCTATATATCAATAAATTGATTTGTGCAATTAACTTACACAAAGCTCTTTGTAAATGCCCAGAATATTGAATCACTCTATAAATGCTGGCTATGTTTTTACATCCTTTGTTATACTCCTCACAAATCTAACAAAAACAGGTCTTTCATGGATCTTAGTAACATACTGGCTATAACATAGCCTCCTTACTCCTGTATTCTTTCAGTGACACATTTTAGGTATTCATAACTGCTACTCAGATTGCTAACAATTTCCATGTCACAAATTGACTTTTTGTTCCAACTATTCCTAAACTCCTCTCTAAATGGTTCTTAAACATATTAGTCATGCAAAATTTCTCACCTGACATAAGGAAAGGATACAGCAAACAACTTCGGAGTGAATGGAATGACAACTACTGAATACTTCTCCCAAATAGTCATAGCTATGTATTTATTTAAAACTGGGTCATGATCCTGCCATGAGAATGCAGCCCCTCAAATATCTCTGAGACAAATAAATAGGGGTTCCTGAAAGCTGAAAAACAATTCAGGTGGAGCCTGGAACTCAGAACTTTCAGGCATTTTGAAATTATGTCTTCTCGCTTCAAAAACAAAAAGCATCCTTGAGGTTTTTTGGATGTAAATTATAATGATGCTAACAAGAATGTCAAGCCAACCTATATGAATGCTATAAGTCTAGAACAATAGTTATACAGTACCTTGGAAATGGAAGGTGTTAACTCTGCAGTCTCTTGCTCAACCAGAAATAAAATATAGCTTTTGAAACTGCAAATAAAAAGAACCCCATGGCAGTGGAGGAGCCTCTGGTTCAATTTAATATTACTGACACAAGTACAACGGTAATATGGGTACTTGAAGGAACATCTTTAGTTTACCCAAATTTGTGTCCTTAAAAGGCAATAAATAAGTTTGTCATTTTGACAGGCAGACTGCCTGAGGTGTTCTGAACAAAAATAATATAGTTTCTGAGTGAGTGCTTTCATCTAAAGACTCCTCTTCTTATATTCACAGCATTACTTTAAATTCAAATGACATTTGTTATATAAAAGAGCTTCCCATTTTCTTGTCTTTGTTTGCATTGGCGTCCAAAATGTTTTTCTTACATGAAACACCAGGATCAAAAGCCTGAATAATTTATCAGAACTATTTAACAGACAAAGGTAGGGAAAAGGACCCCAAGCTCTAGACCAAAGTCCAACAGAATAAGCAAATAGAAACAAGTTTTCTCCTCATTCTGCCTCTTCCTCCAGGTGCACTAAAATGGGCCCATAAGGCTTCATGCCATAGATACTGGAAGGACACTGGGATAATGTGATGAATGAAAAACAGAACCACTTATTTTATGGACCATTGTAAGCATTTTTGAAGGTATTGTCACACATATCATCATGTATACAGTTTACATCTTTTATAACCATAGAACCAGAAGTATAGTGAAAATAAATGCCTAACACTCAGTTATGTATCATATTTATTCCTGAAAATTCAGGAGGAGAAACATCTAGCCAATGGCCACACAAATGCAAATGTGACATGCAGGTCAGAAATAAGAAACTGATGATAATAAATGACATTGTATAATGTTCAGTATCTTTATCTCTAAAGAGTTTCAAATAAACATTTATTGTTTAAAGCAAAGGTCAATGATAGAATGGCATTTAATTATACAATAAATTTGTGATGCTTTGATTTCAAAGTGTATTTCTGGATTTTCTATACTGGGCCATGCATCTGTTTTGTCCTATGTATTCTACCTTTTACAAAGTGGGATGTTTGATGACAGTGTAATTGATGGTATAGAAGATAAAGTACAGAAATTATATGGTGCTTGAAAAAATATTTATGTCACATTCTCCTTACCAGAAATAAATCATGACTTTTGAGCACCAAATTTTATGCAGAGAACAGGTGGCACGAACAAGCTAGTGAGATGAATTCCAGGGAAACTCTAGGCACCTAAAACTTGAGAACATTATCTGCCAGTGGCCATGATTATGCCAAAATTAATATTTTAAGTATTCACTTCCCTTGGATATGCCACATGTCTAACACTATTAATGTGTGTGTCATATTAGCTATTACTGTCATCTCAAAAGAAGCATTAAAGCCAAAGACTGAGAAGAGGGTTTGTAAGGCTTAAAATCAACCAGTGTATAAAATTTAATACAGAGATACTGTGCTTAGGAGCAGACTGTGGCAAAAGACTCTTTGGTCATTGCATCGGTTAATGTTCACTAGAAAAACAAAATTGTTATGATATATTTACAAGGTAGGTTTAAAAGACTGTCTCTGTGGCCAGGTGTGGAAGACTATAAAAGGGTCTTCTACATGCGCTGGAACCAACGGACCTCATCAGACATTGAAAGTCTGGAGCTCACTATAAATTGCTGTGTGATTCCATTTTGGCTGAAGCCTCTGTGCTTCAAGGATGAGGAATTTGGACGGAAAATCTGGGGCTGGATGCCCAAAGGCGATGACGGACACTAGAACTCCTTCAAAGAAGCGGACTTCCCTCTTCTCTCTCTTTTTATTCCATCTAAGATCTAAGCCCATTGGTTAAAGTCACCCACAGCCAGGGTGGATATTCCCTCCTCAGTATATGCACCATCTGGACACATCCAGAACTATGTTAAATCAATCAGTGGATGCTTCCTACTTAAGGTGACACCATAGTTTACTATCAAAATCATCATCTATCAATCTAAATAAAATAAATGGAATTAGATCTATAGCATCTCACCAAAAAGTTAAAATTTCACCCAGCATTGATGTACAAGATACACAACTGAGTTCCTTTAGAGTAGTCTCTCAAAATGCCCATGAACAATGTGATTTGCATACAGCAGTTCCTTGCTGTCAAATATACAGATGATTATATTTAGCTCACCTACGGTCATGAAGATGCAAAGATGTGATTTAGTGTCTTCTGTCATGAGTGAGTAATAGGATCAAAACAGTAAGGGGACAAACACATCTTAGAATTCTCAGTGCGTCACATTTGTTTTGATGCAGAATAGACAGATGAGCAGAAATGAAACTAAATGAAAAGGCTATATAACCTGATGATAATAAACTAGGAGAAATTTATCTGTGTAGCATTCTTTCCTGTTAAGCATGGTATTAGAAGCCTTCTAGAGCAAGGTTTATTACCCTAATTTCAAGGGAAGTCAGACAAGGTCTTCCTTTTAGGTTTTATAGCTTCCCTTGAAGTAGAAGAATTCTAGATTCTGTGGCCTACTTAGTGGGAAAAATGAGAGAAGAAGAGAAGACAGGAGAAAGAGAGAACTTCTTGTCCTGGGCCCCTTTCAATCTACTCTGGTTCAAAGAACACAGCCTGCCAAAGCACCATGCTGAGGGGTATCATGTTCTGAGCTACAGCCATGTTCCTGGAGAAGTGCCCTCGGGATAAACACCTGTGTAAAAGTTAAGAAAGCAGACTCAGAACAGAACAGGATGTGCCTGCACAACGCCAGAGCCTCAGCTGACCCCCAAAGGAGTGTGAGCTGCAGTAGGCCGTGAGTCCTTTCACGCTTCTGTGTAGAAGAGGTGGGCTTTCAGGGGTAACTTCCTCACTCATGGATAAGTCATCACATGACGAGTTTTCAACCTTAGTTAATTTTGGAGGCTAAGACAACTTACAGACTGAGTAGCTTAAAGGACAGTTATTTCTCATAGTTCCACATGCTGGAAGTTTGAGAATAGAGTTTCAGCAAGGATAGAATCTGAAGGCCCTTTCTGGGTGTCAGGCTATGAACTTTTGGGGGTATTTAAAAAAATATATTAACTACACTCATGTTGGCGATTTGGTCCATATACATTACTGAGTCTTAAAGATGTTTACTCTCCACCTGCTCTCCCTTCCCCAGGTCCTTTTCCCTTTCCCATCTAGTCGACCATCTCTCTTTTATTTTTCTCTTTAGATTATTTCTATTTTGAATTTATTAAGTAAGAGAAATCACACAATATTTGTCTCTCCATGTCTAATTTATTTTACTTAGCACTGTTGTACCCAGATGGATCCATTTTTCCCAGAAATAGCAAATCTACCCTTCTTTGTGGCTTAATAGTACTTCAGTGTATTATATGCTGCATTTTATATATATATATATATATATATATATATATATATATATATATATATGATATATTGTAAATATCCCTGCTATCAACATGAGTATGCATGCTTTGTTGCAATACGATGGCTTTAACTCTTTTGGAAAGTTTCCCAGAGGAGGAATATGTGGGCCAAAAGTAATTTTACTTTTAGGGTTTTTTCTAGAAACTTGTACACTGCTGTCTATAGAGGTTGCACTACATTACATTCTCACCAGCAGTGTAGAAAAGTTCCTTTTTCCCCAAAACCTTGCCAGTTGTTATTGTTTACTGAGTCCTTGATAGCCATCTTTACTAGGGTGAAATGGAATCTTAGTTTTTGCTTTGATTTGCATTTTCTCAGAGTCAAAGAAGCAACATTTTTTTCATATGTCAGTTGGTCAATTTTTTTTTATTCTTTTAAGAAGTATCAGTTCACTGAGATTGACTATTTTTGACTGAGCATTTTAGTGAGATGAGGTCTCAATTTTTTGGTTCATTATATATCTTCTAGATATTGATCCTCTGTCCAAGGAACTTTATCTTTATGTGACATAAATGATGCCAGAGTCGGAGAGATAGAGCACAAAGCAAAGCTGTGCTTCTTTAATTCAGTGCATACAGTTGAAGGCATATTTTTGTTGGACCTGTTTTCTGGAAGAAGAAAAAAAGAACTCTGAGAAAAGAAGCACTTTGCTTTAAACACATTGTAAATTCTCTTTTATTGTAAGATTTTAGCAGTTTTCCTGGTCATTTAGTTAATGGCATATACCCTATCTTCCTCTAAATAGGTAATGACAATTCTAGTTGATTTTTCTTCAATTGACGATGTGTAAATAGAAGAAGAGACAGACAGATCTAATTATACATGGCTAAAGGCATCACTAAGTAAGTACTAAGCTTTTCCAAGAAAAATATGGAGTTGAGAGTTCTCAAGTAGGACCCACGAAATTAGAGTTTTGTTCGGGCTCAGCCTCTAACTTACTATAATACATGGACTTCTATTCCTACTCTCAGTTTCTTCATCTATAAAAGCAGGGAGCTTGGCTAAGTTACTCTAATGTATCTTTTGGTTTGGAGGATTCAAGAGAAGCTGTGTTTATTGCTGGGAAAACAAACTGGACCCAAATCTAAATGCAGCTCTCTCTGCCATATGACATTAAAGCAAGTGGTGACCATGTTCTCCTAATTTCTTCACTGTAAACAGTTACACTAATAGTACCTACTTTACTGGTATGTTGTACTTTATTAATTATAACTGCATATTTTATGTGTTTTCCATTATTTTTATAATTATTTTATTTATTGTAAGCTATAAGAAAAATTACAATACCTCATATTTGTTTCTACTCTTGCTCACATCAGATTATATCTTTTTTATTTTTTACTGATGCAAAATACAATTCATTTTATCCTTCTTTTTCTGTAAACTCAGATTGTGAAAGACAACTCACTGTGTGTGAATTTTTTCCCAGTAAGCTCTCTGAAGAGTCTGCTTATGGTCTCCAAAATTGTATTAACCTGTAGAGTTTACAATCTTCTCTTGTGGTGCATTCTAGTCCCTCTTTCCAGGCCAATAACTTAAGAAATGACTTTTCTCAATTTGTCTTTTCTAAGAAAGCATCCCTTTCTGCTTGAACAATTCTAAATCTGTCAATCAATTGTTCTAGGTCACTTGATTGCTTGTAAAACATTGATATGTATATTTTAAAGTAGATAACAGTGCCAAATTACCAGAAGCTGTTTGATGTTCCTGGATTAAAGCCTTTAGTTGTAATAGACCAAGCATATATAGAAATCACATTACTGGAAGAGTTACACAGTCTCCAGTAGCCAATTGTTAGCAGGGCTGCCAGCAAGCAGTGTGTTTCATTCTAAAATTACATGATTATTGTTCATGTTGTTTTATTTGTTCAAAAGGTCAAGATTTCACTGCTTCTAAAATGCTGGGTGTCATTCTTTGAAAATCATATTTGAAAAATGCTGAATTTAGAGTATTGTTTCCATATAACTCACCAGTACAAAAAGGCAAGACAGTCATTTCTACACTCTGTTCTTTTAGTAAAAAGGGCTCAGTTAGAGTCAATATTATCTAGTTTTCTGAAACAAGGAAGTTCTATCCAACGTGGGGCTCTTGTGTTTGAGAATAAAACAAAGATTCAACTTTTTTTTCATAGACCCAAGAACCACACAAAGTACAGTCTAAAAACAAAAAGACAAAAGAAAGGAGTAAAAGAGAAGCTGTGCAACTGACTTTAACCAAAGAAATAAAAATGCAAATGGCTCACGCCTGTAATCCCAGCACTCGGGAGGCTGAGGCAGGAGGATTGGTGTGAGTTTGAGACCAGCCTGGGCTACAAAAGTGAGCACAGGACCAGCCTCAACTGCATAGCGAGACCCTGTCTCAAAAAGACAAAAAAAAAAAAAAAAAAAAAAAAAAAAAGTTTTTAAGCAGTAGTCTTTAGAGAGTTATTTCAAACCTGCCCAAATAACAAATGTTTTTCAGGTGACATGTAAGAACCTGTTGAATTCCAAACTTATCCAAACAGCCCTCTAGGCTGAAACAAACAAGTAAACTCGTTTCAACTCGTCTTGCTTGTGCAGATTTCTGAAAAACATACCTCCAGAAATAACGACATATTTGAGCAAGCACCTTCCTTCCCTTTTCTGAAGCTATTAAGTTTTTATAAGCTAAGTACTTATTCTGTGAATTAATAATATGCTATTTTCAAAGTCAACAGCCTTGTTAATATGCTTGAGTTTCTATTTTCCCTTGGAATAAACATATCCTGGATCTTTCCCAGCCTCCCTGCAAATGTGTCTCCTAATTACCCTTACTATAGAACTGGAGCATGGCAGACTCCATGCAAGGAAAAGAAAGCTGCTCCTATTCCAGGAGTGGAATGACAGAGAGCTACTGGAGCTTGCCTTAAGATATTGCTCCTTATATGAATGCTAATTTTCAGCTGGGACACAGCTCATTAATTTTTCCTCCCACTAGAAAATTTGGAATCACACCATTCTATGTCAAGATTAAATAAGCCACATCATTATAATATAGTAACTTAGAATATTAATGCTTTAAAAAGCCTCTGATACTCTAGCCCATATGTTTAATTATACAGATAAGAAAAAGGAGTTATAAATAGACTAATTTTATCCTTTAATAAAAAATAGAACTTTTTTATTTTCTTTTCTGCAGTCCCTTGTACAGTGCCATCTTGTCACTTCTATCTATATATGTGTTATATACCTTAATTATAATCAAAATAAAAGTTTTTCCTCTTATTCAGATAAAATGAACTATCTCTGCATGATTAATACAGTAGCTGCCGGGTTTCTGTTTCTGTAACAAGAGAAGAATACCAAGCATGTAGATATATATTGTTTTTTTTTTTTTCTAGTAGGTAGTATTCTGACTTGGCAATTGTAAATGTCAGCAGGAAATTCGCATAACTTGGGACAACTTTTAGCTTCAGGGTGTGGTCATGTTTAAATGACACAGGAACCGTTTTTTTGGCAAATGAATGGTGTAAAGCAGAGTCTCCAGTAACCACGGATTTCTTCAACATGGAGTTACCATGTAGATCACAACAGAGGTCCAGATGTAGATCAGAAACAGGAAACAGGCACCAAAAGAATAAGGCAGGCAGAATGAAAGAGATGTTTATTTTCCCTTTACTTCTTCCTTGTGAGCAAGATTCTGGTCATTCCACAGAGGTCTGTGTCAGTCCCTGCATCTTGTCAAAATTTCGTGACAGCTCTTTTCAATAAACATCAGGCCTTCTGCAAGCACCATTCCTCACTCTC
This sequence comes from Myocastor coypus, assembly GCA_004027025.1. Lineage (NCBI taxonomy): Eukaryota > Metazoa > Chordata > Mammalia > Rodentia > Myocastoridae > Myocastor > Myocastor coypus. The sequence continues at coordinate 107,844 of PVJA010000188.1, forward strand.
AAATCCAGAAAAGCTGCTGCAGAAAAGCTGCCCAGCTTTTCACAGAGCAGCTCCTGTTCTGTGTTGGAAGAAAGCATAGTTATGATATCTTCACAAAATAATCATGTACGACATGGAAGCAACAGATTTTAGGAGAAGAAAGGAAGGTGTCATATACCTCTTCTGCAACCCTTGCTGCCTGAAATATCTTGTTGCCGTTTTGTGCCAGATACTTTAGCACCTTGATAAGGGAAACATTGCTTTGTTCTCAAGATACGCATCTGAGACCTGCTGCTCCACATATCCTGTTCTCAAGATCATACTAGCATTTCTCATCCTTCTTGTTCCAAATTATACTACAGATTTTAGAATTTATCATGTACTTTGACAGTATCTTACTGTCTAACTTCAATATATTTTAACATGGAACTAGAATGGCCATTAATTTCATTGGAATTGAGTTCTGATTGATATGGTCTGCTTAGAAAGCCTGGTCTCATTTTGAAACTCTCGCATCTCCATTGTCTTTCACACTGAGGTTGCCATGCAACCAAGGTGTTTGTGGTGAATCAACTAATGGTCAGTTTATAACACCCAGCTGAACTGAATCAGCATGGTGCTGGGTGTGGATGACCCACCTGAGGACTGTTGTTTGCACCATATGAAAAAGAAATGGAGAGGAAGAAGAGATGCTATTGATTCTCTTGAAGAAGCTTGTTATGCTGATTTTCCTGATACAAACTCAGCTGTTCTCATCATCCGAGGAGCTCAGATCCTTGTGCTGAAGATGGCTACAGTTCTCTTTTGAGGAGCTCTGTATTTTTATCTTGAGTTCCTTTTCCTGACTCCAGTATAGATCTGCTAACACAGTTCCTTTATACTACTGGTACAAACTTTGTAGCTTCTACTACGGACTTGTGGGCCTTTGCAGTAAAGATCCTTGACACAGCTCTGCATGAAACATTGTTACAGTTTCTACCCCTCCAGCTGGACTCATGGAGGACTTTGCCATAGGCTCTAGGCTTTCAGTTTAATCTGTGCCGGATGTTGCTGTGTGATCCAGGTTCCCAAAAGAACTAATCAGGGCCCAGAGGGATGGCTCAGTGGTCTAAAGCGCCTGCTTGGGTGAAGCTTGGGCGGCTTCAGGGACCGCGGTTCGATCCCCGGCGCCACATGCTGCGCCAGCCCTGCCCTCGGGGTGGGTTGAGTCAGCCATAAAAATGAGTGAATAAACAAAGGTTGTGAAACAAGAAAATAAATAAATAAATAAATAAAAAAGAGCACATTGGTGTAAAACCTTTAAAAAAAAAAAAAAAGAACTAATCAGATCTCTAATGTGTGGACAGATCTCTCACATTCTTGCATCTGACTCTTCAGTTGAATATTACTAAATAATACTGTATTGTGTGTCCTGTATTAAATATTTTCCCTCATAAACTCTGACTGCCATAGTATTCCTTTCTGTTGAAAGGCTGGAGATTGATCTCAGGTGGGTCATCCACACCCAAGACCATGCTGATTCAGTTCAACTAGTTTGCTTCAACTTTGCTGGCCATTGTCCAAAATTCTACCTTTAATTGGTAAATCAAGAGGCATTCCATCCTGGACCTAAGTAGTCCTAAAAATAGTATATCAATATCATAGTACATTGCCACACTGACCTACTAGATCAGATGTGTGGGGGAAAATGTAAAAGCTGCCACTAATATCTATCTTTACAACTCACATTTTATTATCTACCTTTGCAAACACTGAGCAATATTCACAGCATGTTGCTCTAGTTCAATCCATGAATATCATAAATAAGTGCATATATCAAGAGTGAATGTATAATCGAGTGTTTTGCCCACCAAATGTGAGTCTTCCATTAGTTTCAGCCATGTCACTTTAGAACCCATGAGATATCAATCTGGTGACACACTTTGTCCTTCATGATAAAATTCTTTTCTAGAAGTAAAGAATTTTATCATGAAGGACAAGGTATGTCACCACACCACATCTGTTTGTAGAAATAGATTACAGGAATATCAGAACTAGAGGCAAATTGAGTGGTAATGCAGAAAGACCAAATGTACACCAAAGCACAAAACTGTAAGTTCATCTGCCTTCCTCACCCATAACTTAACAAATCACTAAAAATTACTTAATTAATTACTTATTCTGAGTCTGACAGTTCAGGTCCCAGTAACATAATGGTCTATATAAGTTTTGGTCATATACTTCTATCACTAAAAATATTTTGCCTTCACAATATGTTTACTTTGACATCACATCCTTTGATCTTTTCCTCTCAACAACATTGAGAAATCTGCTACTCCAACACTCAAATTAACTGTACCATTTGATAAAGAAGACATTTCTGCAGAGTAATTTACTTCCATTCTCGCATTTAATATACTGATGACTGTACTTCATAATTCTGTATTTTCTAACCAGTTGGATTCCTGACACCTACCAAAAAAAAAAAAAAAAAAAAAAAAATCTTGAGTGTGGTGGTGCACACTTATATTCCCAGCAGTGTAGGAGACTAAGACAGAAGAACTGCAAATTTGAGGCCATCCTAAACAAACTAGTGAGATCCTGTCTCCAAATACAAATCATTTTACATTATAGCTCAGTGGTAGAGAGCATAATATTCATGTAAATTCATGTTTAAAGCATCTAAATGCAGTCAAGAATAACAATAAAATTCTGAGTCCTGAATTTAAATGAAATCTAAAATGAGATTGTTTGCAGAGTAGAGCTGAAGTCTTAGAAGCTGCGTTATACATGTTCTGTACCCCACACAAACTGTGTGCATGGAACTCACACATTTAAGGAAATGATTTCTACAATTTTTGCAAAGGTACTTAATATAAAATAATTTGGAACTTGGCTGCAGTTTATATTTGAAATACAAGTTTTTAGGGCAACCTGACTGAGCCTTATACACGCAAACAAGTCTTTTTTTAAGTTAATGTGACATCATTTTTTTCTTTTCACTATTTAATGAGTATAGGGCCAGAGAGACAGCTCAATGAAATAAGTGCTCTCCTGGCAAGCTCAAGGTCCTAAGTTCAATTCCTGGTACCAGAAAAAAAAAAAAAAAAAAAAAAAAAAAAAAAACTATTTAATGAGTGTAATTCTAATTTTAATTGCAAAATGCTATAAAACTTTAGTGATAAATGACATGGGAGAATCTTTAAAAACCCAGATGAATAAGGAAATATTCTTGATAGGAAGATTTGAAAATTTTGTAGATCTCTTTAGAACTAAAAGTAATCATTTCATTTATAGACTACCTACTATGTATTAGGCTTTCTATTAAGTGCTTTCATTGATTTTTCTCACTAAGTACTATCAGTAATCCAGTCTCATTAGAAACTAAAATTTTGGAGATAAATACTTTCTTCATATCATAAGCTTTGAAGTAGGCCTGGAGCTAACAGCTGGTATATAAATTCAAATTTTCTGCAATTCAGCTCCTTCAAAATAAAACTTTTTTTCTGGTAAGACTTCGTTTGTTAGTTTGTTTCATTTATTTATTTTTCAGGTAAAGTCTTACTATGTAGGCCTGGATGGCCTTGAACTATTGGAACTTTTCCTGCCTCTGCCTCCCAAGTCCTGGGATTCCAGGTACGAGCCACAATGCCCAGTTTCTAGTAATTTTTAATCACTCAAAATGCACAGATTACTGCAGTAATAAATGTATTTTATCCCATATGTCTGTCAAAAACTGAGGCATTTTCAGAAATTAAATGATGAGATGGATATATGTGCCAAAAGCTATATCATGAGCAATGATTTTCCCCTTCCATATGTAAAATGATATAGCTTCTCCACATAGGAAAACATGCAATGTGAATCTTTTCCCAAGGTGTTTATTGGCAATATCATAGAGACAATGGTAAGAATGGTAGGTGCAAAACATCTACGGGAAAGAAAACATGCCTCTCTTATGGAGGGCTATCTTTGGAGAATAGGGGAGGTGTATGAATCTCTGTCTTCCTACGGCAAGTAAAGAAGCCTGAGTTTTAGCACATGAAAAAGGAGAGAAAACAAATAATTATGACTGTGGAAGAGATATTTATTCTCAGATTCTGATAAAGGGATACAGGCCATGGAGAAAAGTAAGGTGTATGGGTTTGGAGAACCAATACTAAAAAGACTAGTGGAGTTTGGAGGAAAAACTCTGAGAAGCAGAGATAAAACACTACAAAGAAGAAAGAAAGAAAGAAAGAAAGAAAGAAAGAAAGAAAGAAAGAAAGAAAGAAAGAAAGAGACTACAAAGAGCCAATCCTTGAAAGAGAAAGCCACTCCTAGCTATTGATTCTGTGGAACAAATATCCAGATAGTCTTATTAGAGGACAATCTCATGACAGGTAGGGGCTAAGGTGATAGCTCTAACTCTGCCTGCTAGAACATGGCACATGGTCTCCACCCATCTGGTTAGACACCCTTCCAGATTTGACTGTTTTAAAGGGTGACAGAAATGGCTGCAATTTATTAGAGATTACTCACAGTAGTTGCGAGGTAATTAATTTTCCAGGAACAATGGATCAGTGGCCTCCTTACATAAATCAGCAGTGTGGCAAGGGTGGACTTGAGCCGGCCTCCTCTGGGTTCTGCCAATCTTGGCCATATAAGTGTTCCCACTGTTATTCTTCCAACAAATTCCTGAGCCAGAATTGATTTCTGCTTCATCCAACACAAATGATGATTACTGTACAATGGAATGGATATTCGTACCAAACACGATGCCTGCAAGACGTAAAATTAAAGTTTCTGTTGAGAAATATGTCCAATAACTTGATAAAAAATGAGTCATATCCTTCAGAGCATTGTTTGAACACAAATCATCCAGGGTCTGTGCAGTGAAGGGAATGGAGCGTATGTCCAAGCCCTGACAATAGGGAAATAATCCTTATTCTATGGGACCAATAAACCTCCGCCAGTGACATTGCTACAAAAAGCAAACAGACTGTTTTTGTTCTCTGTGGCTCACACTGACCCACTTTGATTCATTTCCAGCAGCTTAGTCAACTCTTCATTATCACCCCTGTAGGTGTGCATAGTATCGAGATATTCCCTGGGATTGAAATCTATGCATGGGCTGGTGAGATGTTTCAGCGGTGTAATGTGCCTGCTTAGGAAAGCTTAGGCAACATCAAGGACCACGGTTCAATTCCCAGCACCACATGCTGCTCCAGTCCCAACCCCAGGGCAGGCTGAGCCGGCCATAATTTAAATAAATAAATAAATAAATACATACATACATACATACATACATAAATCTATGCAGATATAGAAAGAGATGGGGACTGAAGCAGACACAAAGAGAATCCTGCTGTGCTATTTTTTAGTTCTACTCATGATGCGCTCCAAGGAACATTGTCTTGGGGAAGTACCATAGTCACATTGACGTTGTGAAAATCCCTAGCCCATAGCCCCCAAATACAACCGAGTTCTGTAATTAATCTGTGTTATAGCAGTTTGTGAATTATAAATGATAAACTCTCTATTGATTATAGCTGTCCTGCTGTTCCCAGAATGTTAATTTTCATGGCTCAACCTTTTCATTTGGTGAATGCCTGTTTTGCTTATGTTGCCTGGCAGTGTAAAACTCTGTAAGCCAATATTTCATTTGACCCTCAGAACAACTCTCTGAGGTAAAATGACCCTACATGCATCTTTCCACATCACATAGCTAGGAAGTGGCAGTTCCAGGATACAAATTCACCATGTTTCTAAATAGAAGTAATTAACTAATATTGTTAGAAGAGGCATGTTTTTATGTAGATCTGTATATGATGATTACTGTCTTTTCAAAGAAAATATAGGTTCACTTGGTTAGGCAGGGAGTTTCAATTCCTGCAGAAAGTATATAGAACTAGAAGGTCACTTGTAGGAATCCCTTGTGTTAAGCACCTTTTCTCCTAGCGCTTTTGCTAATATCTGATTAGGCATCAACATCAGTACCAACAGGCTGAGGGTTTCCTGGACCCCTGCACTTCCTCACCCTCCATTTCCTGTCTAAGTATTTACAGAGTCCCTGCCCATTGCCATGCCCAGAAAGCAGCAGGAAGACACTGCCCAAACAGATTTGAAAACAGCCTGCACCTATATAAAATGGCTCTTGTTCTGGAGCAGATCAAAACAGGAGCACAGGACATAAGTAACTCTACAAGCCACTTACCACTCTGCCTTTCTTACATCGACAGAATAAAGTTTTATAGTGGTCCATTCCTCTTCAGAAACCTCCACAGGTTTTAAAATACTACAGATCAGTGCCAACCAGAGATGCAGAAAATTCCACCTAAATAACCTATAAAGACAATTCCATGTTTTACCAGTCTGTGCAGAGTTTCCACAAGTCTTTACACTTTTCAAAACTGAAATCCAGAGAGAGGAATCTACTTTCCCTAAGTTCTAAAAGAGTTCAGCCTTAATTAGAAGTCCCTTATACATCAGTGTATCTGAATGTCAGGTTATGTTCTTATCATCGGTGCAAATTTTAAATATACAGGAACACCCTCTATGTAGAAAACTCTACAGACGACCACTGCAATGGATACAATTGCATTCGACTATATTCCCTTTTCCATAGGATGCACCCGTAATCCCATCTTCTCAGGAGGCAGAAGCTGCACACATCTGAGGCCAGCCAGGGCAACTTGGGTGGGCTCTATCACAAAACAAATTTTTAAAAGCTCAAGGATGTAACTCAATGGTACAGTACAATTCTAGCATGCGCAAGGTCTTAGGTTCAGTTATAAACACTTATTTTTTTAAATCTTTTCTGAAGAGGTTTTCAGTATTAGTTTATTAAAATACTAGCTTTTAGGCTATCTTGTAACTTTTAAACATTTCTTATTTTTTGTTCTTTTTTCCCAATATTAAGAAATATGAAGGTCTTTTTGTTTTGTATTATTTTGTTTATCCCTGAAAATATAAATCATGATTTATCTAAAGAAAGAACATGGAACTTAATTCAAATTACTAGAAAAGAAGAATTGTGTTTAATCTTTTAAAATTAATTCTGGCTGGCCGGGCGTGGTGGCTCACGCCTGTAATCCCAGCACTCAGGAGGCTGAGTCAGGAGGATCGGTGCGAGTTCGAGACCAGCCTGGGCTACAAAAGTGAGCTCAGGACCAGCCTCAACTGCATAGCGAGACCCTGTCTCAAAAAGATAAAAAAAATAAAATAAAAAAAATAAAATTAATTCTGGCTAAAAACTATGAGATAGGTGCATTTCAAAAATATAAATGTAAGAATTTTTTAATCAGCAGCTTGAAATTTTAGTACTGTTAGCCAGAGGGGTTAAGTTATTTCCTTCTAAAATGTCCATTTGTATTGTAGCTTGAATCTTTATCCAGTCCTGCTGAGTATTGATCTGTAACCATTGATGCAAGAAATTTAGAGTTGAAGCTTCTTCCAGTACTTTCTCTCAGTCACCTTATGACAAAGTCCATCACTTAAGACACTATGATGACATCTTCTACAGGATGGCAGCTGGGTGGGAATCAGACTGCAGAAAGGAAGTAACATGCGCCTGAGCAGAAACACATCTTCTGGAAATAAGGGCCCATCTATTTAAAAACAGCCCCTAAGATGAAAGAAATAGAGGAATATAGATTTTTGGTCACTATAGGACTCAAGAATCCATTATGACTGGAGTCTCAGTTGGACCTTTAAGAAAAACATGTGTGTGTGTGTGTGTGTGTGTGTGTGTGTGTGTATCTGTGTGTGAGTGTTTCTGTAATGGTCAATACATTGTGTCAGCTTGGCTGGATCACCTCAGGGTGGTACAGGGTGCCTTCCCACAGAGTGAGGACAGCCCACCCGAGAGCAACTCAGCACAAAAAGGGTTTGAGGACCGATTTGATGTTTCATGTGTTTAAAGGACCTTCAGTCTTCACAGTCAGCTTGGACTTCACTCCTAGCTTCCAGTGCAGACTCCAGCCTCCTCCAGCTTGGATCCCTCAGCTTTGGGTCTCACACTCATCAGCCTCCAATCCCTTCCACTACAGACCCATCAACCTACTCATACAAACTTATAGGAAACACTACAGTGAGCTTCAGGCCTAGGGACTGAATTCTTCAGTATCTGGTATGCAAATGCCCTCTGCATGCTTTCTCATCTGACCCTACGGCTGACCATTGTAAGCCTTATAAATTTGTACATCTTGTATTATAACTGTTCCTTGTGTTATATCTGTTCCTCTACTAAAACACTGACTCATCTTTGACAGAAAAGTCACCAAAAAGCAGAGCCAGGAGTAGTAGTGCACACCTCCAATCCCAACATTCAGGAGGAGGATCAATGTGAGGCTGAGGCCAGCCAGTGCCACATAATCCGGTTCATGGCCAGCTTGAACTATGAGACCTTATCTCAAAAATAAATGAATTCACTTTTCATTCTCTTGAAAGTTAAAAAAGATACACTGGAATATTAGTTGGATAAAATATAAAGAAATATGCATATCACAAATAAATATTTTATGATGAAATAATTTAAAATGAATTAATGAATTAAATAAAAAGCTATAGTATATTATACTCTAGGCAATTTTGCAGTGAGATGCTTCATAATTAAAAAGCCACAGTAACTAATAACCTCTTTATAAAACTATTGCTGAATGAGCAGACCACTGGAGTATCCACTGTAAAATCTGTATCCTGACTCTACTGAATTTTGCATATTGACTTAGTATCCTGGAATATTACTGAGTTCATCCGTCAATTGTATTACAATTTTGGTGGGGTCTTTGGGATCTTCTGTATATAATATTAACTGCAAATACTGACAACTTACCTATGACTGTCTGATTCAGATGCCTTTTTTTCTCTTGTCTCACTACTCTGACCAAAAATTTTAGGCCTATGTTGAAGAAACATAGAGAAAATAAGAATGTGTCTTTTATTCCAAATCTTAAAGAGAAAACTTCCAGCCTTTCCCTCACTCAATGTAATGTTAGCTGTTGGCATATCATGTATGACCTTTATTACATGAAAGGTTTATTCCCTTCTCTTCTTAGTGGATTTGGAGTCTTGACGGGAAGTGATGTTGAATTCATCAAATGTCTTTACTGCACCTGTTGAGATGACATTGATTTTTGTTCTTCATATGATGTGTGATTTCATGTCTATTGATTTCTGTGTTGTGGTAGTTTTCCATTTCTCTGAAAAATCTAAGAAAAGAAAAAAATAACATCAAGGAGGAAAAATTGGAAGATTTCCTTTGGCTCACTGCTTTAGTGGTTTCAGTCTATGGTCACTTGTCTCCATTACTCCCAGGCTGGTAATGAAGCAAGTCGTCATGGTGAGGGCTGCACAGTGAATCAAAGCTGCCCATTGTGGCATCTAGGAAGGGTAGATGGGAGAGAATGAGAGACAGGGGAGAAGAAGATTGAGGACACAGTCCCTAGGTCATCTCCTGTGATTTACTTCCATTAACTAGATATCACCTCCTGTATTTCAATAGATGCAGTAAAGACATCTGATGAATTCAACACTTCATGATCCAGACTCCAAATGAGTAGAAGAGGAAAAATCCTTTCACATAACAAAGGCCACACAGTCCTCATGATCCAGTCATTTTCCCAAATCCCATTGCCTATGAATGAAGCTCCCAGAACAAGGCTTCTGGGTGACTTTTAAATCTAAATTATAATAAAATGCATATTGATCCAATGAACCAAAATAAGCCAAGGTGCAAGAAACATGCCCCAGAGCTCTTGGTAATTGGTAGCCTTGGCTTCTACCAGCTACAAATGTGAGGACTTTGATAATACAACAAAAATTAGTCAGTTTTGGCCACTGGAGGCTATGATATCTCCACATGGCTTTCAGAAATATCAACAACAGTTCAGTATTATGACAACAGAAGAGCTTAACCTTCTCATAGGGAAAACGCAGTGAACCATTTTGGTGACATGGGTCTCATGGCCCAGAACTTGTCACCATCTACAGGAGTTTACATTTGTAATCCCAGGAGAAATTATTATAATTCTAGCAAATAAATTCCAATCTACCATTGCTAGTGCCACATAGAGTGAGCATAAAGTGACACAAGCATATCTGTAGTTGTAGGGAGTCAAGGGGGGAGCAATGGCTAACTGGAGCAAAGGACAGGAGCCAAGGTCAAACCTGGGTTTTGTTCATTTGTGATGAGGAGAGTGGCTCAAAGGACTAGTGTTGGCTGGGCTAGGTAGGAGGCACATTAGTACCTCTGCTTTACTCATAGAGCAGCTTGCAGAAAGTAGCAGATTCTACTAAGAATTAGCCTCTAAATATGGATGGATTTCATAACAGAGTTTGAGGAATAGTTTGGGTTAGCTGCTTCAGCTTTACTGTCTTGTCTTTCTACCCTGGGAAATCACTGAGGCTCAACCCAGCAGACAGGGAGGCATCTCTCAGCCTATCCCAGGCTTAGTACTAGGGAGCCATAGGCAGAGCATCACTGACCTGTCACCTTGCTTCAACAGCTACACATCCACATCAGTACCTCCACTAGACCCATTTGCACTGCTTAAAGCCAAACTTGAGGGGCAGAATAATTTTCCTAGCCAGCAGTGTACCTAGCAATATACTGAAGTGGGAAGAGTTGAGCCACAAAAGAGGCAAATCTTTTTTCTAGAATTCAAGCACAGAACTCTTTGAATCCTACTAAAGAACTAAAATTTTCTTCTCTTTATTCTCTTCTTAATGGAAACAATTGGACTCAGCTCACATTTAGGGACTGTTTCCTCTTGGAGGTTAGATTGTCAACTAGGCTACGTTAGTAATGGATGGTATGTCCATTTATTATTTCTTTGTTCTTTCATAATAAATATTTATTAACCATGTTTAAGTCTCATGTTAGCTCTTGAGACAATCAGAATGAACATGATTTGGGCTTTTTACTCAAGTAGTATGATCATCTGAAAAAGAATTACAGACTGGCAAAAGGCCACTCTGTGAATTCTTAAAAGGGCAGGGCTTCTAATCCTGCCTTGAAGCTTCAAGAAAAGCTTTTAGCAGAAGCACATCTAAGATGAGAGCTGTAGGACCCTGGGCCCTAAATAGCAGAAGTTTAGAAGAGAGTTCAGGGCAGACAGGTCTGCTGGAAAGATGGCTTTGAAGTAGAGATTTGATGAGAAAGTTTGGTCTTAAATATAGTCTGGGATGATGGAAGATGAGTTACTTCTTTGTTGAACTAATATGAGAAGCAATAAAAGAATTATTTTCTGGATAGTTGATTTCCAAGCTGTTTTACACAGTGTGCATGATGGGATGAGCCACCTTCTTTGTAAGACTTTAACTTTTCTGCATAGTGCTGTAAATTCTATGATTTCCATTATATGCATTCCTTTCCATGCCAATAGCTAAGTTATCAATGGCCTTTGACTAGCCATTTGGTTCCTACACCATCAATGAGTATAATGAGAATCTAAAGTCTCTTAGAGAAATAGCACCTTTCATTTTAAAAGCATCCAAACACCTAACCGTTGATTCTTCCAAGATGACTATCAACAGTCATGCACTGGCTCCTTGACAGTTTAAATGTAATACTCAGAACTCAGAATTCAACAATTGGTTCACTGCTTAGGCTCAGAGAAATTTTCAGTTTTCCTTACTCTTTTCATTGAAGAATTACTGCTTTAAAAGAATTCTGATTGATATAGGGTGCTTCCAGAATGATGGTAATGATAAATGATATTTTTATACATGCTCTAAGGATTCTGAGTTACTTCACAGTGTGTCACTTGAGGTAGGTCCAGACAAACTCCAAGTCTTGATTTCTTGTAATGTTTTGTCCATCACATGGTCTTCTGCCAATTCACCTACTAAGAATAATGACAATAATGGGACAGCATTTGCAACGAATAGTTTATCTAAATCAGAGGATGCTGCTAACTTTTTACATGGAAGTCCAGAAATATAGTGTTCCATTTTTCTTAATCTGTGTCTTCAGCTAGAAAAGTTACAGCACTTTGGATAAGAAAACTCAAATTTTAGAAGCTCAGTTTTAGTCTTGGTCCTATTACTTACCAACTGTGTAACCTCTCAGAAGCTATTATTTAATCTAGGACTTATTTTTTTTAATTTATTGAATAGGGAGCTAATCATTACACTGCAAGATTGTTGGCTTTAATGGAAATAAAAGAAAACAAAATATTTCACAAATTAGTTTTTACAGTCTTATCAGACAGTTCCCCTTGCCAAAGCTGGAATATGTAAACATAATTTCACAGGAGCAACAGGAGGCTTGAAATTATGAAATTAGTTCATGAGTTTCAACACACATATGCACACGCGCGCACACACACACACACACACACACACACACACACAATTGCTTTTCTTTCACTTAACCAACACATGCTAAATGTGCATTTCTTGTTTTTGATTGCCAGGGTGAATTTTGGTGGTAGGAATAATGTGGCAGTTATCACAAAGGCCACATAATTAGTGATGATATATGTATCTTCATACATCAAAGGTCAAACTATATGCAAAACTTTGATTAGTGTAAGCTTTTGAAAACACACATTGAGCCCAAAATCTCAGTAAACTAAACTACTTGAAGTATATGCCATTCTAAGAATGCTTTGTAGAGTAGCACTGTTCTATAAAAATAACTTTGTCTTATATTTAAAAAAAAAAAAACCCTGAAAGATCCTGGAATGCCATTTCTTTCCAAAAGAGTAGCCATATTTGAATTTCCTTAGCAGCTTGCTGAGAGAGTGCAAAGCTAACAAGAATCAAAACAGACTCTTTACATAGTTTGTTTGGGTCTAGAGGAAATCTGTCCATGAGCTTTTGTGAAGGGGCCAACGTGTCAGCATATGCCTGACTATAGTGGGTTTATCTTTCAATTGATTTAGTCCATTCTGGGGAACCAAGATGATGCAAGAATATGGCACATGACCAAGCTTTCCCTCTTTTCATTGACAGAACTGATCAAAATGTATTTATGTATTTATTCTTATAGTTCACCTAATCAGAAATAATCCAGAGACTACATTTAAATTCATGTTGCTGTTATTTGATTCATGCATGAAGATATTTCTAACTTACTGTTTTAATATAATCATAATTAAATGCAAGTTTATCAATAAGAAATGATGGATGGATCCACAGTTTCCTTATTTTAGGGTTTATACAGAAGTTCATGAAATGTATGTGCAATTAATGAAGGCTCTGCCCTCCTGGAAATATTTGAAATTGAGCCAGAGAAGTTGTAGACATACTTTTTAAGCTATTTTCATAGAAAATTAACAATCTCTGGTGTCTTAAGAACATCCATTCACTTATTATTTTTAATACATATTTATAGTACATAATGAATACATTCAGTGTGGGTAGTTGATACATGTACATGACACATCTTAATCCTTTTTGTGTTCCCTCCTCCTGATCCCTCCCTCCCTTCACATTTGTAAAATATGTCTCTCTGTTTTCTATTATCTACCTTTTAATTTACTCTTCATTTATTTTAGACTTTGGGCTCCTCATATAAGCAAAACCATACAATATTTAACTTTTTGGATCTGATTTGTTTATTCAACTTTTGTATTTCTTTGGTATACATGTAGAGCAGGAGTATGAATTCAGGAAAAATAAGATTAGGCAGCTGCACTACAGCTTCTGTTTCTCCATGCCATTTATGCAATCAGTCTCTCTCTCTCTCTCTCTCTCTCTCTCTCTCTCCGTCTCTCTTTTTCTCTCTCTCATTTAGATATGCAAATACATATATATGTACATATCTAGATAGATAAGCACATTAATACATACCTACAGGTATACAGACACATATAGATATATGTATGTGGATAGCTCTCTGTCCCTTTGTCTCTCTGTCTCTCTGTCTCTCTCTCTCTCTCTCTCTCTCTATATATATATATATATGTATATGTATATGTATATGTATATATATATGTATATATATACATGCATACATAGATATATGGATATATGCTATATAAAGAGATATAGATAGATGTATATTTACACACAAGACACACATGGAGCTCTAGAGAACAGGACAGCATGTGCTAGACAGGTAGAGCTTAAACATGGCTAGAGACTGTGCTGGACAGGCTGGTCCTTATAGGAAGCATGAGTAATACACTGCTAGGACTCCAGAAATATGTAGGCTTGGGGACATTTTGGGGGAGAGCTGAAGTCTAACAGAAGCAACATAGGCACATTAGGTGCTGCATTACCAATGCAAGGCAGTATAAATGTGGATAAAGTCCTACTCCTAGGCTTAGGCTATTGAAAACTGCTAGAATAAGTTTGAGCATAGAATATATAAATATTACCTGAAATTTTAATAATGCCCAATGTATATGAACATGTACATGTCTGTATAAGCTCTTATAAATATATTCATTATAAAAAAGAATAAAAGTCCATCAAATTGACATATGCCGTTATCCTTTTTTTTCTAGTTGAGGATCTAGACTGATATTGGATCTCTGAATAAACCATAAAATGGTTTTGGGTTTTAAGTTTGGCTTTTCTTAAGCTGTTTTGGGGGCCTGATTGTGTTTCCCTGTTTACATTTGCTTTATTTCTCAGCCACAGAACAAATGTAGAAAATGGGGTTAATAAAACCTGAGCAACTTCACCCTGAATATTGGGGGAAAAAAAAACAAAAACAAAAACCAGATCCATCACAATTCTTTGTCCTCTGTTACCCTGGCTCTGTCTCCAAGCACTATGGCTGGTCATCACGATCAAGGAAGCTGAGTGCTAACTGGTGAAAATTTACACTAGTTCCCCTCAGCACCCCATACCCCTTGGCTCCTCACCATCTCTTCTGCTTGCCTGCTCCAAAAACACCATCCTTCCACATACATGCCTTTTTTTAAAATTTTTCCATCTTAGAGACTGAAGCCAGGTCATTTACACTGAGCTACATTCTCAGGTTTTGTTTTTGTTTTGTTTTGTTTTTTACTTTGAGACAAGATTTCCTAAATTGTTAAGCTATCCTGGCTGGGTTGGATCTTGACACCCTCCTGAATCATCCTCCCAGAATGCTGGCATTACAGGTGTGCACTACCATGTTCACCCACATTACTCCATCACTAAGTCACCTTTGCTTTAAGCTTTGCTTGAGATGAAGCCACCCTTAATCTCTTTATAGGTTCTTCATCCAATTATCTTACTGTTCTTTTCCTGATCTGATACTCAGTAAATGAAGTCTAGGATATATGGAAAGCAATGGAACTTGATCAAGACCTCTAGAAACTGAATATCACTGCTGCGTGGCTGCATGGGGACCAACAGATGAGTTGTACACAGTCTTTGATTAGATCATATGTTAGTCTCAGAGGTAAACTATTTGAACCTTTATATTCCAGGAACAATTCAATGTTATTGTTAAATGAAAGGCATAAACAGTACCTGGAGAACATTTTGGCAGAAAGAGTCTAAGTGAGTGGCATTAGGATAGCTTTTCCATAGGAAGGAACTCTGAAGATGGGTAAAATCTGCATTTCCAAAAGGTATGGTGATGTTGTGAAAATAAAAAGTCAGGTTTAGACGATGCTTAATTAGCAGCTGAAGCTAGACAGATATGTTCTGGAAAAACTGTGAAGGACGGGAGTAAAAATCGGACAGAATGCACACAATGAAAGGCTTCAAAGTTTAGAAGAACAAATATACACTTACTTTTTTTGGTCCCTTACTTTTTACCTTCCAGAATCAGTTTGGGTCCTGTTTAGCCTCCTTATCCATCTGGCTGATGGTGAAGAGGTACATGCATCTGTTCTGAGTCTCCTGTCAATTTCTCCATGAGGCAGATGGCCTAGTTTTGTTTCCAGACTTTGCCAGACCCCCCTGAGTTTTTCATCCTCTGTCCCTAGGGATTTATTGCCTGTGCAACAACAGTTACCATGTGGCAGATGAATCTAGAGAACAAGTTGCAGCCGATAAATTCACCAGGGAGCTTCTTCAGCACATTAGCTTGTGTCCTTTTCAATAAGTAGCATCTTCTTATTATACGTCTAGAACAGCTAAAAGGAAAAACAATATGGCTTGGATTAAGCAAGTTATACTTACTGGCTCTCCTTGGAATTTTGACCATGCTTTCTCACCTACAAAAATTTCCTTTTAAGATTCACCACTCTAGATGAACCAAGAGACAAAAAAGTTAAGACATTAGATGTGTGTACCTTTGAAATTGGGACCTTTTACACTTTCCCATACTCCAGACTCATTTGAATGACATTGGTAACATTCCCTTGCCAAGGGGCTTAGTATGTCTCTTTAACAATGGCCAAAGCAATGTAACAGTCCTTCTTTCCTTTTGATCAGCTACAACCAGAGTCTCCTTGTGACTTTTTGCATCATAAACTTTAACCAAGTCTCTTCTATGCCTTATGCTCATCACATAGACAAACCTTTCTACTTCCCTGAGTTAGACAGCAAGAAATTGTGTCTGGTCTTTAAACCATCAACATGAATACCAACAATCATTAGAAAATCAGGGCCAGCTCAAACTGGGCTGAATTGGTATATGTTTATTATCCACTAAAAAATATAAAACCTATGGTTTCTTTCTCAAGATATGGTGAGCAAAATTCTGTGTGCAGGAGCTGTAAATAAATTTAATGCTGAGAATCAGATTTTCTCTGGTTATAGATAGCTACATGATTTGACCATGATGAGCAATGTCAACTTTCATTTTGTCCTTCCAAGTCTACAATTTCTACAAATCACTTAATTGGGAATGCATTCAAACCCAGTCTAAAAGACACTGAGCTCTCTGATGTGACAGGACAGATTTTTCTCCAGCTGGGATGGAATTTTTGCTAGTAACCAGGCACAGTACTTTCAAAGCTTGTAGCTGAATATTGAGAAGAAAACATTCTCTGCTAGTTTTTTAAGACTACTCCAGCCTCAGCTTTTCATTCATTAAGACATTCAGCTAGAAAGTGAACCTAGGGAAGACAACAAGAGAAAACAATGAGAAGAGTTTATGCTCTAAAATAAAATTGGTGCTAATTTACAATTAAGGATACTATCTCTGAGTATGATATTCTTAAGATGAAAAAAATCTTATTTTCTTTTCACAAGCTTAGCAACTTTCTCTTTCCAGAGTTCAACAAGATATCCTTCAGTTTCTTCAAAAGATTTTGACATCTTTGCTTCAAACATACCTCTAAAGAACTGAGTATTCTTTCGTTTAAATATTATACTATATTTATTTTAAAGAGAACATAAAAATAATAGGAAAGACATTAAAAATGACACATAATTTCAAAAAAAATAACAAGATGGTAAGTATTCACAAGTTGTTGTTATAGCACACATTGTTGTCTTCAATGTAGTTGGTCAGATTACCAGATATAAGCATGTGAAATTGGTCAAAGTAAAAAATTTTAAGGATTAACTGCTATCTTCAAAAAAAACTAATAGAAGCCGGATGTGGTGGCGCACGCCTGTAATCCCAGCACTCAGGAGGCTGAGGAAGGAGGATCAGTGCGAGTTCGAGACCAGTCTGGGCTACAAAAGTGAGCTCAAGGCCAGCCTGAACTGCGCAGTGAGACCCTGTCTCAAAAAGCCAAAAAAAAAAACTAATAGAAATTAGTAATACAATCATCTTAGCTATCCTGTGTACATACATACATGGTATTTTCCCTTCCCTTTTTTTTCTTCTTTTCTCCTTGCTCTCATCTCAATTGTTTATTCCTTTATTCCTTTTTCTCATGGCTTTCCTTTTACTCTATGCTATCTTTCAGATTTTATTTACTCTTTCAGGTTCTTACACTAGGGAGACAATATGATGCTTATGCTTCCAGGTCTGATTTATTTCACTTATGAATATGGTCTCTAGTGGCATCCATTCACTTTTAGCATTAGTTTTAAAACTAAGTATTTTTTTAATTGAAAATAACATTTTTTAAAGCTGATCATAAGTTTGGCCTGGAGGCATTTTTAAAACTCAACTCATAGAGATCTTTGTCTCATTTTGCTTTCAGTATGAAAGGCTCACCTTTTCCATTTCCAATTCAATACATATTGATTTATAGCTTGGAAAAACATGAGAACAGGCATGCAGTTCTTCCTCTGTGATTTTTATACTTACAAATAATTTATATACAGTGTGCCTATGCACATATATATGGGCTTTCCTTCTTATATTTCTAATGTTGTTAATCTGAAGAATTTTATCTCTTTCAGTGATTAAGAGCTAACTCTTCTTTGTATCTAGGTTTTACTGAGTTGGGGAAGATAAAGTTTAAAGGGCAAGCACTGAAAGAGCTGGCTGCTGAAAGGTAAACTCATAAACAAAGATGTGCATATGGTGCTTTGAATGGAAACAGGCTCTATATTTTGAGTCCCTTGAAGTAGTCAAATTTCTTGGTGTTCCAAAACCTGGCAAGGTGCTTCCCTCAAATGAACCGAAGCAGCTGAACATCTAGTACAGCATTTATCAGTGTCTAGACAGAGCACCTCAAGAGAATAAAGTGAGATTTTTCTAACCAGAACTGGAGAAATTTCTGCCTTACTTCTGCCAAACACACTAGTAACTCTCTCCCTCTTGAGTATCTGTCCAGTCTAGTTTTAACCAAGTTTTCTAACAAATGGATTCTGGTTTAATTTTGAAGCCTTTGTGTGCTTCGGTTTTGCTTTGTGTTTTTCTGTACCAGTGCAGATGAGGGCAGTCAACTCTCTTATCATTCCCCTTCAAAAGACAAAATCCACATGAGAAAAATAGACTGAGGAATGCATGACCTAGAGCTGAAATTTGCTCTTGATTTAATGTTATCAGTTATAAGTGAGGATACATTTAAAATGAAGATATCTTGAGATTTTAGGCAACTGAATTGTAGTTTACCATGCTTTTTCTGCTCTCAGCATATTGTGTTTGGTTTTATCTCATGGAGTATTTGTCCCATAAAATAAATTACTAATATCCAAGTACTGAACATCAGCATTCAGTAGCTTTTAAGAAGCAAAACTAGCAGGCGTAAAATGTCCTTGCTTTTGTCACATTACATTTTTAGAACTGTGCAGCTGATTTTATTTTCTAATGGAAAAGTCTGTAATTTTCAATTGTGCTTCAAGGGAAAAACCCATTTGCAATTGAATCCAATTACAACTCATTTGTAATTAAGATTTGGTATTTAATATTGATAGGTTTATATTATTTTCTTATTGATGTCTATGGAGTATTCAATACGAACAATCATTGAACATAAAATATACAAATGCCCATTGTTTTTTACTATATAAATATTGGATGGGATATATATTATAAATATAAAAGATTCACTTGTTACGAGTAATTTTTAAAAACATGAATATGCATCATTAGACATCTACCAGAGTTCCTGTCTAATGAGATTTTATAAGGAGATATTACACACTATTTAACATACAAACTATTAGTGAAAAACACTTACCCTCACATAACACTCTCCAATTGTCCAAGTTTTTTCCTTGATAAAACATCAAAAATAAAAACGACTTTCTGTGTAGTTTGGGAAAATCATACTTCACAATAGATGTTTGGTTTAAAAGGTAAGCAATTCATTGTCAAATAGTGTGTGTGTGTGTGTGTGTGTGTGTGTGTGTGTGTGTGTGTGTCCAGCTTAGCCCACCCCGAGGGCAGGGCTGGTGCCACATGTGGTGCTGGGGATTGAACCATGGTCCCTGCACTTCCCTAAGCTTAACTAACCAGGCACCTTACATGTTGAGCTATCCCTCAGGTCCAACTTTGAACTTTACTATGGAAAAAAAATGGCTTCTACCAATGTTTCCTGTACTAATTTTACTATAAGGTAGTGATATTCTACATAGGACAATCTATCTTTTGTTTTAGAAATTACACAGTATTTTCATTGAAGACAGAATTGCAAATAGTAGCAACCACAGTAGTAACATAAGAGGGAGAGTAATTAAAACATTGTAGCCTACAGTCTGGGGAGATTGCTTGGTGGTCTAAGCACTTGCTTGGAAAGTACAATGATCTGGCTTTGATCCCTGGTACTGCATGTTGTGCAAGTCCCATGCTGAGCTGATCACCAAAGTAGGATGTGGTGGTGCACACCTGTAATGCCAGCACTGATGGGGGGGCTTGAAACAGGAGGATCCCCTAGGAGTTTGAGCTGCACAGCAAGATTGTGTACCAAGTAAATAGATACAAGATTTTTAAAATTTATAGTCCACATAGGTAAGATTACTAAGATACATGCTATATTAAAAATAGACTATATGGGGCCCGGCAGGATGGCTCAGTGGTCTGGAGCGCCTGCAGGCAGCTGTAGGGACCGCGGTTCGATCTCTGGCACCACATGCTGCGCTGGCCCTGCCCTCAGGGCAGGCTGAGCCGGCCAGGAAAAAAACAAACAAACAAAAGTTCCAAAACAAGAAAAAAAAAATAAAATAATTTTTAAAAATAATAAAGAAAAATAGAAATAGATTATAAAGATATCTAAAAGTAACATCGAGAAGCATTGACATTACATTTTTAAGTAGCAGGAACAGAGGACATTGTGACCTTAAATAGGTTAATGATGCATACAGAAAACACTAACATAATATATCAAAAGTTTGATAACTATTTTTGCTAATTGGCAAATTATTATCGTCAAGTTTTTAAGTTTCATATGTAATTTTTTTAAATAGGAAAATATACCCTATGGTCATGAGAATAAATGTGAGTTAATAGTTTCCCTGTGTAAAAGAAAATACTATCAAGCCTCAAGGAAAAGAAATAACTTTCAGGAGTTCATTTATTATAAGCCATTTCTCTGCACAGGTACAAGATGTTGAAAGCCGAATAGGGGAATCAGGCTAATTAAGATTTTGCTTCAAAAAGCCCAAAGTCCAGATACTGCATTCTCTTTGTCCAACACCAGTGTGTTTTCCTGGCCAGAGCTCATTCCATAGAAATTGCTTCACTATGCTCAAATGTTCGTGGCCAATCCCTAGTGCCCATGAATCAGCTAAAAGAAATGGCTTTCCATGATCTCTTCCCAGCAAACCCCACCACTTAGGCCTCCAAGTCAGAGCTATCACTCCTGGGAACAATCTTTTCATCATATGCTGGCATATAAGTCATGTGCAGATGAGTAAATTTTGTAAATCGCAAACTTAGTGAACTCCCAACAGTGACCTTCCTAGAGTGCCTTGGGCAAAGCAACATGACAGTCTTTCAAGCCTCATAGAATACTTTCAATCTCTAAGCAAAATTGAAATAGAGAAGTGGCTTTTGTGTGACTCTTTCTTAGGCCAGGAGTGGGAACTGGACTAAAGATGGTAAGACAGGAGTGAAACTACATCTATAAAACCCACGGTCACCTAGAATAAGAAGGGAGGATCCACGCCAAATGTTTTGGGGGAAGAAAACTAATATTTTACATTCAATTATTAGAAACTAAATATCATCAGTAAGAAGGACCAAAGATTGTATTTGCATTGAAAAAACAATAGATTAAAAAATCCAGAACAAAGTGAAATTGGCATTAATGCAAAAACATTTCCCATACAGAGTAGTATTAGTGAAGGGGCCTTACCTGGCCATACTTTCTGTAACATCTACTTTGTGGAGCCTCATTTATGTGATAGCAAAATTATGACCTGAGACAAGATCAAGTGATTACAGTGTGTAGCACGTGGACCAGTTTAAAGTCTTGGTAGTTTGCATCATAAGTATATTCATTTCTAATTATATTTTTAATATTTACCTATATTCCTTAAATATTAGTAATAATCATACTCAACAGAAGAATAAAAATATCTTATTTAGTCAACATTAATCTATTAATTTTTAGTTTACTGAGACTGTAATGCATTATAATCATTGAATCTTAACCTTTATATAAGAAGATTAATACCTGCTTATAACTAAATGTGACATACACTTAATGTGCTAATCATTAAGGTCCCCAAAATAATATTCAGAGCAAAAGTAAAGCAAGTGGTGTCTTATTTTTTTATTCATTTGGCACTCAGTTTTGAAAGGCTTTTCAATATATAACTTGGGATTATGTATAGCAAGACTGCAAAGGAAAAGACACAGTTCTTGCCCTTATAAACTTGAAACTTACCATGTAAATAATATACATGAAGTATATTAATAGTGTTACTAGCAATGGCAAGAGTTTTCCCCTAGCTAGAATGACCTCACCCCTATTATTCTGTCTGTCCTTGTGCCCAGAAGGAACATACCTGTACATCCCCAGTCCAGTAAATACCAGGTAAATCACATAAAAGGGAGCATACAGGAAGTAGATATGGCCTTTGCCAGCTTCTCTGCTACTAGAAAATCCCTCTCTCCTTCTCTCAAGTACAAGACTAACTCTACATCTAACACTGTGCCAACCAGTTGGTATACATTGGACAAGTGAATGTTTCCTGAAATCAGAATCCATTTCTGTTGAAAAAAAAATGCTTAATGATGGGGCAGGTCAATATTAGCTATTACTCTAGGACATCCTGATCTGCAAAAAGCTAATATGGTATTAGGTATAGCACTGAAATTGCAAAGGGGAAGACAAAGTGTTGTTGCATGAAAGAAACTTCAAATTTAACACATAAGAAGAAAATATAAAATATTTTAATAGCAATAGTAGAATTGGTTACTTCCTTTAGTCAGACTTACTGTTAGGAGACATGTGGATCAGCTTCCTGCCCCAAGGCAAATGAAAGAAATCTGTGCAGACTTTGCAAACTTGTGAGAGATGGAACCATCCTGTTTTAGGGTGGTGACCATCTACAGAAATAATTCAATATATTGAGATAGTGAGTAGTACAGTCTGAAAAGCAGAGGAATAATGAAAAAAGTTAAACCCAAAACCTTTTAATGTAAACATTTTTTTTTTTTTTTTTTTTTTTTTTGTCTTTTTGAGGCAGGGTCTCGCTGTGCAATTCAGGCTGGCCTTGAGCTCATTTTTGTAGCCCAGGCTGGTCTTGAACTCTCACTGATCCTCCTGCCTCAGCCTCCCGAGTGCTGGGGTTACAGGCATGCACCACCACACACAGCAACATGTATGTTTTTAATTGTATTTCTAATCATTGTTTGTATTTTTCCTGGTTTAAATTCTACTTTTTTCTGAGTTACTTTTCAAAATTTATTTACCAAAAATACGGAAGTTTCTTTATAATTACTTGAAAAGTTCTCTGTAATACTGATCATTGGAGGTCCATTTTTCAGTCATTTGTATGTGTTTATTTCTAGTCCAAGGACTGAGAGTCTGAGACAACTGGACAGGTACCTTTACTTCAGATCTGACATGCAATGTTGACTACAGACTCATTGAATTTTACACCTCAAATCACTTTGCCAGGAATAACAGAAAGCCTGGAAACTATCTTTATGTCCTCTTTCATTTTGTATTGTTACAATGACATGCCCAAGAATGGATCATTTACAAAGAACAGAGTCTCATTTCTTATGGTTTTGGACAGTGAAAAGTCCAAGGTTGAGGAGTCCTTTGGCGAGGGCCTTCGTGTTGTGTCATCCTGTTCTGGAAGGGAGAAAAGAGCAACCAACTAAGTGCACAAGAGATGGAAGGAAACCATACTCACCCTTTACCAGGAACCCACTCATTCCTTCAGTAGGCAACTCATTGCAACAATGATGCCAAGAATACATTTAGGAACACAGAGTCCCTTTGGCCTAATGAACTCCTAAAGATCCCACCTGTGAACACTACCACAGTAGGAATTAAGTTTCCAACACAAGAATGTTGGAAGACACACTTAAACTATTCAACTAGGATTTGTTACTATTTACCACCCTTGGGGTTAACACAAATCTGTGCATATTTACTGGCAGCATAATAGAATTTACTTCTCAAAATATTTGTATTACATGTTATTTTAGTAACTGGGATTTATTGTGCTCTGTGTTTCCTTGGATCATAATAAAATGGCAATAAAAATTCACACCTAGACCACGGACTTCTTTCATGATCTGAACAAATGTTTGCAAAATAAGTAAATGAACTTAAGAGTACAGATTTCAGACTTTCTTGGGATATTCTCACTATCCAAAAAACCAGCTGTTACTCTAGTATTGTGGATGACTTCACCATCTATTTAAGTTTTTAGAATTTCAATTATCTCTATTTTAATATGAAATCTCCTCTTAATTCTGTTTTCATTTGAATTTACAATTCAGGGAATATTGAATAAAATTTATGAAATGCAGTTTTTAAAAGTGGTAAACACCTTGAAAATTAAATGACATTGTACTTAAAGCATAGACAAAGCAAGACAACACTAACCTGCCAGTGAAATTTTAGGTAATAAAACAAAACCCGGACTATTCTGAATCTTAGTTTAGCAGATGATATGAGTTAATTCCTTTGTTTGCTGCTATGAATGATACATTGTATTTTTTAATTCTTCTGCATGATGAAATCAGAATACCCTCTGCATGTTTGAATTATATGAAACTGAGAGCCAGTTTCCCCAAGCCATTACATTTAGAAGCTGGAATTTGATCTATCAACTTCTATAGTTTTCATCTACTCTGCATTGTTCCATGCTGTAGAACTTCAACAGTCCTCCAAAGTTAGCTGCAGTTTGCATTGTTTCCATTAGATGGCGCAGACGATTTTTTTAGGTACCAAACAAGCACAAACCTGAGAGAACAATATGTGATGATCAACTACCATGTGAGCACCAGCAATTCATTCCACCATGAACACATCTGTCAAATGAATCTCATTGAAATATTTCCAGGAAGGGGAGATTTTATAAGTTATAAGCCGCTTTTTTCCTAAATGCACTAATAAGATGAGACCATTTCCCTGATAATTGAACACTAATGTTTGATAGTTTATATTTCTATTCCTTGTGATACTTGAGAAAAATATAGTTATACGAAGAATTTCAAAATGCATATGAATGAGACTTTGACATAATAAAGATACGAATTCAAAGCTAAAGCCAAGAGCACATTTGCCGAATATTTTTCAATATTTTCCATTTGTGTATAATTACCAAAGTGTGCTTGCTGTCAGTCCATTTGTATTTATTTTTGTTCGTTGCCTTATGAATCTTTCCACTCCTCATAACACTTCCTTTTCCTTTAGATAAATTGAATAAGAAGTGGTTTTCAACACTTATACTTAGTGATATCTGACTTCTCACATTGTTCCAAGTGTCAATCATTTTTACCACTAAGCATATCCATGTGTGTTTCCAGGGCTTCTTTGTCATTTGAAGGGCTTTTGCCATCACTTTTTTGCTTCCTTTGTTTTGAATCCTAGAATGAAATTACCTACTTTAATTGATTGGAAATTAAAAGAATTAAACAAAGCCCTGCACTTTGTTTTTATCCATACAGGCAGAAAGAATTTGAGACAGAACAATTGTAACACTGGTGTGCATCACTTGGATACCCTTAATTCTTTGCTTTGTATATGTCCAAATCCTATAAGACTTTATACATTGGCCAAATTGAAAGATATATATATATATATATATATATATATATATATATATATATAGTGTTCCACCAGAGAAGAGATCTCAGAACACGTCATACAAATTCCATTTAGCTGGTAGCAAAAAAACCACAATATGTACACATCTCTCATACTGTCCACCCCAGTAGTTATCGTTTTCTTTTCCAAATGACCCACTATCTTCCATTATCTTCTGCTATATAGCAGTTTAAACATTGATATTTCAGAGTCAGGATCTTCTTAAAAAAAATTTGTTTAAGTTTAAAGGGAGCCATGGTAATGGTTCTGAAAACTGGATTGCTTCAAGCATCTCTCCAGGGAAAATGGAGTGTAAGAAACAAAGGGGAATTACAAAGAATTAATAGAGGCTGGAGAGCTGTATTGACTCTGAGTCCATTCTGTCACCCCTTAGGTTACTTATCAGTGATGAAGGGTGTCAAGCCGTTATATATACACTGTGCAATCCCATTTCAATAGAAGCAAAATGCTTCCAAGGTGAAGCAAGGACTCAAGGTAGAACAACTTGAAAAAGCAAACCCCTGAACAATGAGTCATTGTTCCAGATGATGTCTTGGATCATTTTAGCAGTAAGAAGATTACAAGCTCAACTGAGGTGGCTCGCTTGAAAACGGCAGATACAGAAGGAGCAAACTAACTCCATGAGGTCTTTATTAGTGATACGTGTGGAGATTAGAACTCTCTCAGAACAAAGCTTGTAACAGATTTTGCTTAGCACAATTACCATAGCTATCAATTTGAAGGAAATAAAATCTAAATAATACTAGGATAAAGAAGACCATTAATAATGTTTTTCTTTAACGTTGTATAGAACATCAGAAGTTTTAGATTATTCTTCATACTTACCTTGAGTTAATACTCACCTTGCTAAAGGATTTCATTATTTTTATAGTCCCCTGTATATCTGTAAGTACAAGCACATAATACACACTGACTCTTCTGGCCTTTAGGTAGCAAGCAGCATTTTTTATTTTGGACATTTCCATTTATTTCAGATTTATTGCATATGGAAACACACACACACACACACACACACACACACACAGAAAACCTTAGAAGCTGAAACTTCCTGTGAACCAATTTCCCTGTTCTCAGTTTATCTCCCCAAAATTCTTTAACATTTATTTCTTTCTCTGAGTTTCTTATAAATACTTCAACATCAAAATCACATATTTTTATAAATTCATTTCTTAATTATGTAAATGTATAAGTTTCATAAT
>PVJA010000188.1:134560-159560 GCA_004027025.1 Myocastor coypus
ACAAAAAAAAAAAATCAAACAAATTGATTATCACTTTTAGTTGCTATGATCCGAAGGAATTTCGTTAGAGCACTAAAATCATATAAGACCATGTGTGGTGGCACACACCTGTGATCCCAGAGCTTGAGAGGCTGATGGCAGGAGGATCCCTAGGAGTCCTATCTGTGTAGTGAGGCCCTGTAGATACTGTACTAAAATACATAAAAAAGAAAAATAAATAAAAAACAATTTTTAAAAACTCATGCAATGCTCTTCCTCTTGTGATCTAAATTCTTTCATTGGTTTTGCTCCCTTTCCATTCTGGGTGAGAAAATTATTGTAGAGGGACACATTTTGGAAAAAAGTTAATCTTATTCTTGAATGGTGGAAGTCTTTTGGGTATGAAAGGCAGCCTTCTTGACCCGGTTTGCCTTTGATTTATGACATAGTCTAGATGGTCCTGTCCAATCCTGGAGCTAAGTTTGTACTGAAATCACTGTCTGTGCTGTCATTTGCAATTTATAGAGGAAAGGTAGGAAGGAAAACACTAGACAAAACCTCAATGTCTCAGAACCAAGCAAAAATAACTGTTCAAAATAGCGTTTGAAGACCTAGCGGTAGCATTTATAACAACAGTAGTTCTCCTTTTCTTTAAAAAAAAGTGTTCAATTATTTCTCAGAAACACCTGTGTCATACAAGCTATAAATGCATGCTCTTAAAGAAAGAGAAGATTCTACATGTTTGGAAGTCTCTGGACAACTCCATCTCACTTTAAGAGACATAGTGTGCACCAAAATGGTAAAAACACTGAGGAAAGCTACTCCAAAGGGCCGTGATTTCAGAATCTTTCCAGATATCATTGTCCAATTCAACAACTAACATGATACTTGAGCAATGCTGGCTCAAAATCTTAAAGGAAAAATGGAAGAGATTAAAATTATAATGTGTTATGATTTAATATTAAAGTATAAAGAATAATTTCCTATGAAAATTGAAATGTTTTTTACTCTGGAAATTTTTCTTTGCCAATATTTTTGCACTTCTTTCTGTGGGTCACCACCATTATGCCCATTATTAAATCTTCAAAGCAAAGAAAATCAACTACCCATAAATCTTAGTGAACAGAGGTCTGTGTTTACCTTATTTCCTAGACTTTTGCCAATTACTGAAAAATACATTTTAGGGCCAGCAGGATAGCTCAACAGACTAACTGCCTGCATAGGCAATTACAGAGACTGGGGTTCAATCCCTGGTATTATATGCTATGTCACCCCGCCCCCAGGGCATATTGAACTCGTAACAAAGTCCAGGTGTGGTGGTGCACATTTGTAATGCCAGTGTAATCTGTGAAAAGAGGAGAGTCACTATGAGTCCAAACTGTGTAGTGAAACCCTGTACCAAAATAAATAAATAAAATCAATGTTTGACCATAGTAAAGAAATTTGATTCTATTATTAAAAATGAAAGAAAAGCCTGAAATAAAATGCTACATGTTTCTACTGAACATTGATTTCTTCTTCTGTTTTTTTTTTTTTTTTTTTTCTTCTTTTTGAGACAGGGTCTCGCTATGCAGTTGAGGCTGGCCTTGAGCTCACTTTTGTAGCCCAGGCTGGTCTCGAACTCGCAGCGATTCTCCTGCCTCAGCCTCCCGAGTGCTAGGATTACAGGCATGTGCCACCACGCCCAGCTGATTTCTTCTTATTTTGTAATTTGTTATAAAACTAAATGATATCTTAGTTCTATAAATTATCATTTAAAAAAAATAGACCTCATGGGCATGGTGACAAATGCCTGTATTTCCAGTGCCTGGGTGGTTGAAGCAGCAAGAGGGTTGTCCAGAGTTTGAGGCCAGCCTGGACTATACGGTGAGTTCAAAGCCAGCCTCAATTACACATGAAGACCTACTCTCAAAAAAAAAAAGATGGAAAGAAAGGAAAAAGGGAGGATTTTTTTTTTTAATGTGGAATGCACACAATTCAGGAGTAGTGAAACATATGCTCATGAAGTGACACTGGCAATAAATGAGCAAGATTTGGCCATAAATAGAATTTACCTAGTGAAGAAAATTGCCTAGACAGCTTCCTGCTGTTCTGTTCAAATCTGTGTATGAGCAATGCAGATTTCTCACTATACCTCACTGGATTACTTCAGGGCAAATTGTCAAGAGTATGTGCAACCAGACACAAATATTACTTTTGTTTTTATTTTCAGCTAACACTAGTACACTTTAGATGTTTTATTCAATGCTGTCAAAAATTTATTGCAGGTAAGAGGTTTCCATGTGTCAGGTGGAGAGATGAATGCAGGACAAGTGCCAAGACAGAAGTCAAGATAGAAGTAAAAATGGGCAGTCCAGAATGGGAAACACTGCAGAAAAGAACTGCCCCAGAAGACACCTGCCTATAGCTCATTCCCTACAGTAATTGACCTTCGTGTCTTATTACCTTTTTCTAAACAATATTCTATAAGAAAAGCTGCTTTACTTTGAAACAAAAATGACGACTAAAACAAGAAGGCTGGCACTTATAAACAATAGCCAAAGGAAATCTGTGGTTCTCACTGTCCCACAGCATTGCTGACCCAAGAGTGAGCTTGTCAGAGGGAAATTATGAGGTGGACTCTGACAGCCAAAAGGAAGATCTTTGTAGGTGAAAGACTATCTTAGCTACTCTTGGACACCATGGTGCGGTATACATGTCTTCTCCACTCTTCTATGTTTTAGGGAATTTTTAGATATCAGCAACAGAAAACCAGTTCACAACAAAAAACAAAAAGCAAACCAGGGAGACAACTCAGTAGCATAAGCACCTGCCTGGAAAGCACAGGGTCATGAGTTTAATACCTGATCAAAAAAAAGGAAGCTACTTAGATTTTTTGACTGAAGTTCAAGGGCAAGACAGACATCATTTAGAGGCCAAATAGTGCTCCAAAACTGTGTCTGTCCTTTCGTTGTGTCCATTCCACATTGCTAAGGAGAGAGCCAACAGCTACCGCTTTCTTGTATTTGACTAGGAGAAAAGAAGACTGTGTCTTAGCATCCTCATCAGAATCTTCTATGTTCAACTTGACTGGGCCAAATCTATGCAGACCAGTATCACTGGACCAATGGATACATCCAGGTTAGTGTAAGACAAAAATCTGATTGGTTCCAGGTTGAGTTCAGATCTATTTCTGAACCATTCACAATGGCTATAAACAAGGAATCCCAAGGGGCCTAACAATATCAAGGTCCACTCACAAAAGTAGGGGTGGGTCGAGTTCACCCTATTCATAAGATTTACACAAAAGTAAGACACATATGTAGAGGAAGGAAGTGGCACAGGAGCAAAGCTCTGCCCTGGGAAGGAAAACACAGCATTGGGCAACAAAACAAATGTGCTGATTGCAGACTTCTTCCCAAGATCCCCAATCCATGCCCCTGGGACCTAGCTATAGTTCTACTTCAAGATACATATGTTGAGTTAGATTCTTCAATCACCTCAGTAGGCTTAATCCAGAAATAACAGAATTCACCTGGAGGTCTACCTAAGGAAATATTTTGGGGGGTAAGCTTTTGAAAGTTATTTACCTATATATGAATATGTTATAATGTGAAAATTATAATATATACTTGGATTAATTAATTTATAAAAGGCATAAAATTCATAATGCAAAGAAATATACATCAAAATCTAGTCTTAAATGCATAATAAGTTATAACAAGATTATTTTAATGTAAAATAATAAGTTGAGCAAAATCTGGAAGCATTCTTTTCTTTTTTGTGGCCATAGACAAATCTCTACAGTCTGTCAGACTTTAAAGAACACTCAGTTATTGGCTGTCTATAGATGAGAATCTGCACCTCTTGATTGCTGGCCTATATCGGAAGGCCAAAGCTCGAATGGTCTCATTGGCATGGAGTGAAGGCATTAGCTGAGGCTACTCTTCTCCATGACAGCTGAAGATCTTTTCCTAAGCTCATTGATTGTTGACAGAATTTAATTCCTTAGGGTGTAAGGCTGGCATCCTCTCTGTCTTGACACATGACCTAGTCCAACTAGAAACTAAGTTTGGACATAATCTTGAAGGGATACTGTTTCCTTCTTATGACTTGAATCTTTGGCCTTACTCCTCTGTTCATATGAGTTCACACCCTTATCCTGGACTCACTTAGATAATCCAAGATACTCCTTATTTCAAGGCCCCATAGCTGGCAGACTTAATTATGCATGCAAGCCTCCTTTTGTAAAGGGGTGTGTGTGTGTGTGTGTGTGTGTGTGTGTGTGTGTGTGTTGAGGACCATGAAAGCCAAAATTCTACCTGCCACACTAGGTAGGATTTGTTTTCCACACAAGTGAAATCAAGTAGAAGTGGAGGCATTCCATAATAGGAAGGATTCCAAGTGTGGGTTCTTTAACCCTCAGTTCTTGTGAGCAACATCCATATATATGTGTATGTGTGTATATATATACATATATATATGTATGTATGTGTATATATATATATATATATATATATATATAAAATATCGGTATATATACACATATACGGAAATTACAGAAAAATAAAGGATGCTGATACTTTTCATTTGTTCTGGTTTAGGTTCCCAAAACCTTTGTTCTATAGACTAAGAATCAGTAATAAGGACAACTTTGAAAGATTTTGCCTGTATTTATCTTGTGTTTCTTTTTTGTCAGACAGTACAAAGAAAATTAAGTTTTGCTTCTTTGCTATACATATAATACTCAGAAGTGAAAGCTTAATTAACTTGTCAGAATTAAGGCACCTCTTTTCTTGAGCTACTGTATCTGCTTTCCGAAAAAGATTTGACAAAGGAAGAATAAGACTTCCCAACACCTCAACTGGAAGAGTTACACTTCTGCAGCCACCTTGCCCTCTACTATTGCTTCCTGTCATTGCTGATTGTGTTTCTGATCCCCAGAATGAGCACACATTTTCACCGTTTTTCAAGAAATGTCTGCAGTGCAGAACACCAATTGTTCCACAAGATGGGGGCCATCAGGTTATAAAAGGGAGGCAAAGCAGAGCAGCTAATTACCATGTACCAAATTCATCTCTCTCAGGAAGACAAAAAAAAAATCAAAAGAAGTAAAAAAGTTGACAATTCCTGTTGCCTACAAGTTAATTTTCACTTTCTTTTGTGCTGACTTTCTGGTACGCTGCTAGCTCAGAAAGTGTTGTTTCCAGAAATATGGCAAATGTTGGAGTAGATCCTCTGAACATACAAGCTTTCCCTTGGGTCCAAATTATTTACCTTGGAAAGCTGCATAAGCACTTTCCCGAAGCTAAGAGCTTGAGTGTAAATTAAAAATTGCTTCTTAAGCTTACCAAATATAATTTTTAGAATTTAGGTACTTCCATATACTGAAAAAGATTGACAATGTATTTTGGTTCATCTTTGACATTCATTTTTTTGGCTTCTCCCATAACACATGACTTAACTTTCCTAGCTAAGTTATACTTTCTGATATAAGCCCTCACCTTCCTGAAAACTCCTTTATCCTGGAATTATGTAGGTTTTTTTTTTTTGTTGTTTCCCTAGTATTTACATGAATGTGTTGCCTCTTTATTTAATACATCTTCTTATGTTGCTCTATGCCAGTGTGTTCCATCTTCCCAAATGAATGACAGTATGCCCAAGAACAGAGATCATGTATTTTATTCCTACTTATTGTCACTCAATGTACATTGGCTTATCTTTTTAAAACCTTTTGAAAATGAAGTCACTGAGCTATGAGTTCTAAAGTTCTCCCCCTAGAATTAGCAGACAAGAGAAGCCACTTCCTCATTGTGAAGTCATATTTTTAGCGTCAACTGAATTTGAAATATTACTTTATCCAGCTAAACTAATAAACTAAGTCCTCTGGATAGTTTTGTTATTTATCTTCCAGACTGTTCTATCAGTCCCTACTCTGCTCTATAAACTTAATTATGAGGTAAAAACGAACTAGAGGGGTGCCTGCCTGATAGCTTCACGGACTAAAGTAACTGCTTAGGCAGAGTTCAGTGGCCAGGGTTTGATCCCTGGCATGCCAGGACCGCACAGCTGAGACCATAACTCAGACTGGGCGTGGTGGTGCAACTGTAATCCTAGCACTTGGGGGGCTGTAAACAGGAGGGCCACTGTGACTCCAATCTGTGTAGTGAGACCCTGAACACCCGGGAGATGTTGCCCTAAATATAAGAAAAAAAAATCCTATGGACTAGAAGTAAGCTTATCATTTATCAAAAGTATAAAATACATCTTTTCAAAGGATGAATACTTCCATTATAAAAGCAAAATTTTATCATTCAAGTAGTATACTGAGAAAATAATCCTTCAAGAAATGAAGCAAATGGTGTTAAAAATCCAGACAATGGTTCATGTCTTAGTGGAAAAGAAATACTAATTTATAAATTGGTTTGAGGGGCTGGGGAGATAGCTCCGAGGCATAAGTGCCTGCTGAGCAAGTGCAAGGTCGTGAGTTCGAACCCTGGTCCCAAAAATAAATAAATAAATAAATAAATAAATAAATAAATAAATAAATTGGTTTGAGCTTATATTTCTATATCAAATAAAGAAAATTTCGCTAATGTTAAAGGACCCCAAGCATCTTAGGGTATGAAAATCTAAGTATAACTTCATATATTGGTAAGTTCATACAGCTATTATACACAGGGCAAAACAGACCATCTGCTGGTGGAATGCAAGTTGACACATTTTCCCTTCTTAACGAAGCATTTTAATTATCTATGTGTATTTTTAAGTGAAAGCTTCATAACAAGAGGGACTTCTGTATCATGGTTGAAACTGTCAATATATGTAAATATTTACCAGCTTTATCATTCGTCTTTACTGTAATGTTGCTCACATGCAAACATAAATGGCAGGAGCAATCTCACAGTTGAGTTTTGTTAATGAGTCAGGAGCTGCGACAGACATTTCAGTTTGGCTGGTTCGGGCTGACTGTGCTCATGCACCTGCTTGCTGGTCTTCTTGGGAGGCCATGCTCAGGGTGACTGATGCTTGTTCCACTCATTTTCCCTTCTCCAGCAGATAAAGTTTATTCTTATCACAACGTAATTCTCCAAGAGGAAGAACAATGACTCACAGGTCTTCTTGAAGCTTGAGGAAAGAACTGGCAGGTCCTTTCTGACATATTCTGCTGGCCAAAGCAAACTTCAGGGCTTTCCCATGTTCAAGAGTAGAAACAGAGCCTGATGTAGAAGAAGAGCTACCAAGTCACTTTCCAAGAAATGACAGAACAATGAGTGGGACAACTGTGGTCATTTTTACAATCAGTCTCCAACACAGGAGAATCCATATTTCCCTTTAGTATAGAAAATAACGTAACTAATATTTAATTCAAGCATGGAATTTTTATAAATAAAGAAAAAAACAGAAAGCTTGCCACTCCATCTCATTTGGTTCACACTGTTCTCTCATGTTTTTTCATGTTTTCCAAATAAGTTTTAAAGGCTTATCAAGTTCAACCAAGTAAAATTTCATTTTTTAATTAACTGTTTGTTTGTTTATTTATTTATTTATTTATTTATTTATTTATTTATTTATTTGCAGAACCGAGGATCAAACTCAGGACTTCGTACTTTCTGGGCATTTGTGCCACTGAGCTATCTCCCCAGCCCCAAGCAAGTAAGATTTCTTCATTCTTTTCTCTTGTGTGTTTTTAAAGCTAATACAGTAATGTCTTCAGGTAAGGAAAATAAAAATATTCTTTCTCAGAATACACTTGTTCCATATATACACTTATACATAAACAGACTCTCTAACCAAAGTAAGACCAAAGTCCAACTCAGTTTTAGGGTCCCTGTAACTAGCAGCCTACTTCTGTCTGCTCATAAACTTTAGGGCTATACTATAGAACTGCGGTACACAGATGCCTACTCCTTGCATACTACTGGAAAAGTCTACCCCTATTCTCATTATACAAAGTACACAAATATCTTAAATTGTTGAGTTTCACATGTTTTTCTACACATATAGCTAATTAGACTTATTATGATACTTTTTAATTCACTATATCAGGCCAGTTAGCTGGCAATATTCTGTTACAGACATTTTCTTAACCAAGCAAACATTCATGATCTAGATAATTATGGGGCATCTTTTGTTGTTGTTAACAATCACATCTTGTCTAAAGAAGAAATTCACAGGGACAAAGAATAGCATATTTTACTTAACACTGGAATTGAGAGAGACAATCGTTCAAGTCTTTAAGGCTTTTATTACTACACTAAAGAGCAACATATGGGAAAGCTGTCTCCTTTGGCACATAGTGCCAAATGGTCATATGCAGAGCCTTGCTCTTGTAAACAAGAATGAAATGTGAACAGTCTACACTAGATGTTTTCCTTAAGGATAGTGTTTCATCCCACATTCTCGATAAAAAAAGTTCCTTTAAGGAAATGGTTGGTAACAGAACATACCTTTCTTGAGCATATACTATATAAAAAGCTTTATTATTGCAAGCAAATAGCTATGCCTAGACAAAGATTCTGATTGAGAGAGAATTTCAATGCCCTAGGTGGTCTTCTGCTTCTAACTCATTTTCTTATAGCTTTTGAGATATATATTTGGGGGAAAGGACAGTGATAAATCATTCACATTAGTAGAATCCCTCTAGGGAGAACTCTCAACATTTTTGTTAAGCTATAAGAAAAGTAAATAACTCTAGCAGTGACCAGAATAATATAACTGTTTTGTTTATTTATTTTTTTGTAATGATGCCACATAGCTAGTAATGTGTACCATTCAACAAGGTGTTCTCCTAGCAAAGCAGAAGAACAAGTTAGAGAGCTTTTTCATGGACTGATTTTGACATTTTGAACAATTCATTTGATAGTCTCAGTTTGGGAAACTCTATTTGCTGCAACAGGCCTTCTCTGCCTATGCAGGGGAAATGATAAACTCAAATAAACCAGTTAAAATCTAAATCTTACTAAAGGTACCGCAAAATTTAAAAGAATGTTTCAAAGAAGAAAATTACTATGATATTGAAGGGACAATAATGGATTAGAAGTCAGAGGTCCTGGCTTCTAATCCTTTTTCAGCTCCGGACTAGCTAGATATTCCTGGGAAGGTCATTTTCACATGCTGTGTTGGTTGATGAAATAGTGCCCAACACCCCAAATGAAGACAGGAAAGATTTATTTAAGTCATAGGTTTTGGAGGTTTCAGTCCATACTCTGCTGTCTCCAAGGTAGGGTGGTACATGGCAGACGGCAGCACTTCATGGTGGCAGAAGAGAGCAAAAACAAGTGCAAACAGAGAAAACCTCTTTCCCTCCTTTATATTACGTGAAGGCACCCCGCCCCAGGTGGTTGTAAGGCTCACACCCATAATCCCAGAATTGGACCACGAATCAATTGCTGACTCTAGAAGCCCACCTTGTGACTATGGATGAGGCCTGGGGGGCGGGACATCTAGATACAAACCATAGCACATGCACAACCGTCGTGTCCTAAATGGGCAATCAAGTAAGATTCCAGCAGGCACAAAATTACAGACTGGGAAACAAGACTAAATAAAGCATTCTGAACCCTATCCAGTGGGAGATTTAGAATGTAAATCAATGATAATGATAGGCCGTTGTAGATTAAAAATGGCACTGTGAGCTCTGCTTGGGGAGAATGGAGGAGAGCTTCATCTTACTTCAAGGCGTTAGGAGAGGTCCAGACTCCAGAGAGAAGAGTCCTTCTTGACTGGTTCTTAAAAGATCAGTAGGTGTTTCCCAGATAGCACAGAAGCAAGAGACAAAAGCTGAACTGTGGAGGACTTCTCATGTCAAGCTGAGGAGTTAGGAAACAAGGGACAGTTGACATTGCACGCACCTGCTCAATGTGTGGAGCAGCCAAATACACATTTAATATTGATAATAGATCATAGCTAGGTTTGCTTTTCCACTGACTGATGTAAAAGATAGAAACAGCGTGTTTGACCAGCATGACTGTCCACTTCTAGTGCCTCCTAGACTGTCTCTCTTGAGTTATGTGCCTTCCACTGGCAAGGTTTCTGGGTGCTAAACGGACATATGCTAGGAACAGAAAAATGCTGAGGTTTGCACATGTGTGTGGCATTGGGGAAAGGTGGGAAAAGGTAGGCTCTCAAGAGCTTCAACTCTGAACTCAGTGTCTTGCTCTTGTTACCAAATCAGTACTGACCCTCAGCTCAATCCATGCCATGTAACAAGATTCTATTCTTCCAGTCCTTAATCTGATTTTTCACACATACATTCTGTTACCAAATACCAATAGTTTTCACTTTATGTAATGTAGATTGTCATCTGCAAATTTGGGGTACTTTCTTATTTCTTATTAGCCACTGTTCTCAAAAAGCTTGCTTTCTGCTGATAACCATCCTTAAATTTCCACTGACTCAGCTGATTAAATGTCACATGTTTCCCTCTCTGCAACTTCTATTACTAAGCATTGTCATGCTCCATCCATTTACTAAAGCAGTTTTACCTCCTGTTGGAGCCCTGCAACTTGGACCGCTATCATGAGCGTCTTTTTTGTATTTCTCATTCTGCCTTCTAGTCTGGATCCATCCCAGTATTTAAAGGTTGATTGCTTCCTATACCCTACTTTTCTGCATCAAGGAGGTGTAGGTCTAGGTCTAAGAGCCTGAGTTTCTACTTTTCTCCCTTGCACTTAGCCATGTGCTATAAACCTGGGCCAAAAATATGGTCTATACTATAAGAGAAAACAAAACAAAAGTATCTTATAACGAGTGAGAAGTCTTTGAAACTCAGACACTCAAGTCCCCTTATAGAGTTGGAAATATTTCTGAGCTGGAAATTATTATAAACCATTACTGTCATGTACATACTTTCCAATACCTGCTCACCACTTAAGTTTATCCATCCTGATTAGTTTATCACACATCAAGGCTTGAAGGCAAGAAACACAAAATAGTATCTATTGAGGAATGTACAAGTTAAATATAACATACTGTTTTATGAACATGAAAGCTGAAACAATGTAATTTTCCCAAGTAATCTGTTATTAAATAAAAAGTAATAATCTATCTAGTCCCCACCTTCCATTCACTGTTTTTGTCAGTCTGTCCAGCTCATAGTGATATTTGCATGAATTATTAGCATAACACAGACAGCCAAAATGCTGGAAGTGTATGAGTTTGGTTATGATTGCCTATGAAGAATTTCTTCCTGATCTTGCCCTTCCCTGAGCCCTGTCTCATGTTTCTGAGGCACATTGTTCCTTCAGTTCTCCCTCATACCATCTCCTTTCTATCAGAATAAGTAGCTTCTCAATGCCATGGTATTTGGGATTTTCAGGTTAACTCAGTAGTCTAAATGCCTGCTAGGTTAAACTTAGTCAGGTGCAGGGGAACATGTTTTGATCCCAATCTCCATTCCAAACTTGCCTGTGAGACAGCTTCAGCCAGCTGAAGTGGGAAAAAATCATTCTCAATGCCATGGTATTTCATAAATAGGTTGGTTTCAAAAAAAAAAAAGCATCAGGAGACTTAGAAAAGACAATGAGGAGCGCCAGGTAGACCAGGTAGACTAGGCCCACAGGCTGCACACATGTAGCTTCAGCTCTCTATGCAGGTGCATGGTGCAGGTTGGGGTGAGCATAGGGGCAGAAGACAGGCACAGGAGTACACAAGAGCATATCTTGTACAATTGTGTCGGGTGCCTTGCGTTTTGGGTAGATGACTGAATAACAAAATTTCATTAAGAGAACTGTGCAAAAGGAAGCAGTGTGTGCTAGCTCACGTGTCACATTGTCACTAGAACAATCTAGGCGGATGTGTGCAAAGACAGTGCCATCTGTTTCAGTGTAAATCCACCCTGTTAAACCCAAATTAATGGGCTCTTCATTGAACCATCTTCTGCCTATGAGGCATCACAAAAACACATCAAGTTTGGTTTTGTTACAATTTTCCTTTTCATCTTCCGTGGTCCCTTCTCTATTCACCTACTCTGTCACTGTCCTATTCCACATTGCCACTTCTGTCACAACGTGCAGCAAGTTCGCTTCTGCACTCCTGGGTTTTCTTCTTGGCAGGAGGCCTTGCTCCCTGCACTGCTAAATAAACAGGCATCAAAGTCTCTTGGGCTCATTGCAACACTCTCAGGCATACGTTTGTTTCTCTCCTTTCTGTCAAAGCTTTAGTTCCTCTTCTTTCCAAAACAATACTCCCATCTGCCCAAGATCCTGCCTTCCCTTCACCTGAAAACTTGATTTTCAAGAATTCTTTCTTTTGTTAATTTCAAATTTCCCTTTCACATACTCATTGTCCTCAACAACAAATTTGTGTGCATGTCTCTCCCAAAATCAGTCTTATCATTTTGTTTTCCCTTATCATGTTATTTTCTCATTCTCCTTTGCCCCTAGTTTTGGAGAGGAATTTATACCTTCTTTCACAACTTTATTTAATTGTTTTCACTTCTCAAACTGCTTTAGGCTCCTATCATCATGTTGTTAAAATTGTTCTTGATGGCATAAATTGTCCACCTCCATAGAATCTCAGGCTCACTTGAGAACACACTAAATACAATGCTTCAAAACACCAAGAGCACCAGCTTAGGCAGAGCACATTAGTCAGGGCTCCATCCCTGGCTTGCTGTGCTGGTCTTGCCCCCAGGGCATGCTGAGATGGGGATTGAGACTGGGTGGGGCGGTGGGTGCCTGCAATCCCAGAATTTGGGAGCCTAAAAACAGGAGAATTGCTGAGTCTGATCTACATAGTAAGACCCTGTAGACCTTGTACTAAATACATTTAAAAAAAAAAAAAATACCAAGAACCAGGCTGGGTGCATAGCTCAACTTCCTTCGAGCCTACCTAGCAAGCACAAGGTTCTGAATTCAATTCCCAATACAAAAAAAAAGCAAACACCAAGAACCCAATTTTCAAGACTGGACTGGGAAGATAGCCAAAGCCATGTAGAAAAAACAGAATAGTCACCATTACAAGAATATTTATAAGCCAGGAGTGGTGACGCATGCCTGTAATTCCAGCATTTGGGAGGCTGAGGCAGGAGGATCAGTGCAAGTTCGAGGGCAGCCTGGGCTACAAAAATGAGCTCAAGGCCAGCCTGAGCTGCATAGTGAGACCCTGTCTCAAAAAGACAAAAAAAAAAAAAAAAAAAAAAAAAAAAAAAAAAAAAAAAAAAAAAAAAAAAAAAAAAAAAAAAAAAAAAAAAAAAAAAAAAAAAAAAAAAAAAGAATATTTACAGACACATAAAAACCTACAAATAAACTGGGAAGCTGTACATATATTCAGAAAATATTTTTGAAGAAGTTACATAAAATTCAAAAACACATGTGACACATTGAGTGAGAACAGTTGACTACAAACTGTATATGAAACTGAGGCCATGTATTCACATGGATACTAGAAAAATATGCTTTAAAAAAGTGAATGATCGCTGGGTAGGAAGGCACATGCTTGTAATCCCAGCACTCCGAAAGCTGAGACAGGAAGATTGTTACAAGTTCAAGACCAGCTTGGGCCACAAGATGAGTGCAGAGCCAGCCTGAACTGCAACTCAAAAGGACATAAAAAAATAATAAATAAATAAATAAATAAATAAATAAATAAATAAGAGAATGATCATTTGCTGGCATGTTAAGTATAATAGTCTCTCTAACTATGGAATTACAGGACTGACTGACTGACCAGAGTGTGTGCAGGTAAGACCTCTCGGCCTGGAGGCCCCCACCCCACCAATGGAAATCAGCCCCTGCCCACAGCAGCCCCCACGAACCTACTGACTGGTGGACATGCAGGTAGGACCTCTCGGCCTGCGGCTACCACACAACCACCAGAACTCTGCTCCCACCCACAACTCATGAGTGGTGGGCACGTAGGCAGGAACACTAGGCCTGCATCCCATGTCATCAGAACTTCTACCTCTCCCAGAACCCAACTTGGCATCTACTGTGGAACCCTACAGCAAAATTCCCTGCAGAAAGGCTGGGGGTCAGAACCTACCAGCTAACCTAGGAGCTGAGCAACTTGCCAGAGGAGTAAAGTGGGCTCTCATCCAAAAGTTATACCAGGAAGAAGCTGAGCACAGCAGCCAGACCCAGACAAGCATAACTGGACAAGATCAAACGTGGTAGATCTGGGCCCAAATTTCACTAGGCATTGATGGCATAACTTCACCAAAGTTCTACACCAAAGGTAAGAGATCACTGCTATACAGAATGTTACAGACAAAGAGCAAAATGCAGTCTCGGGTCCTGAGCCCACACATAACAAATAAAGGAGACAGTACCATACAATAAAATGAGAATCATGCAACAGAAATCTCTGAATTAGTAGCATCTGAAGTAAACAAACAAGTGCACAAACATATAGAGGAATTCAGATTAGAGATAAGCTCTGAAGTAAAAAAAGAAATCTCTGAATTACTAGAGTCTGAAGTAAAAAAAAAAAATGGCTGCAAAAAACTATAGAGAGAATCAGATCAAAAAAAACCTCTGAAGTAAAAAAAAAAAAAAAAAAAAGGCATCTCTAAATTAATAGCATCTCAAGTAAAGGAACAACTGCAGAAAGGTAGAGAGAAAATGAGCAAAAATACTTTCTGAAATAGACAAAGAAAGGATAACTATAATGAAAGACTTAACAAATGCCTTGAAAGAAGACATTGATTAAAAAATTAGAGGAAAATAGAAAAAGGATGGAATCCTTAAATGAGCAATATAGGAAAGAAACAGATTGCATGAAACAGTTTCAAACAGATATACAAGAAAATAAAATCTCAGTCACAAGCTGGCAACACCATATGAGCAAAAGTGAAGATAGTGTTTCAGATCTTGAAGACACAGTCACAGCTAATGAAAAAGTAAGAAGGGAATCTTTTTAGAAAAAAAAAAAAAAACAGGATGCAGGAAAAAATATTTCAACATCTGCAAGACAATGTAAAATGAACAACATGAGATTAACAGGAATTAACAAGAAAGAAGGAGTCATTACAAATGATATGGGCATAAGTAATAGCAGAAAAATTCCCAAATATGAGAAAACAATCAAATGTTCAGGTAACTGAAGAACTAGAAATAACATCAACCTGACTAAAAATCACACCCAAATATATAATTGTCAAGATGTCAGAAATCTAGCAGAAAAATAATATACTAAAAGCCACTAGAGAAAAGAAATAGATTACATTTAAAGAAAAAACCTTCAGAATAAAGGCAGATTTCTCTTCACAAACCTAGAAGTCAAGAAGAGCAGTGTTTCAAGTCCTCCATGAAAACAAATTCCAGCCCAGACTGCTATACCCCACAAAACTATCTTTCAAGTATGAGGGACAAGTGAAATACTTCCATGACAAGGAGCATGATAAAGAATTTCATGATGTCAAAGCCAATCCTACATTGACTACTGAAAACTATTTTAGTGAAGGACCAAAATGACTCAAACACTAAAAATTGAACCAGAAAAAACCCACAAGGTCAGAAACCAATTAAACAGGAGAAAAAGGAGTAAACAGTAGTAAGTAAAAGACATCAGTCATAAGTCAATACATTTCAATTGTAACCTAAATGTAAAAGGACTTAATTCTCCAATGAAAAGAAATAGACTGGCAGAGGGGATAAAGATGCAAAATCCAACAATATGCTGTATCCAAGAAATACATATAACTCATAAAGAAATTATAGGCTAAAAGTTAAAGGATGAAAAACAATACTACATGTCCCAGCACCTAAAAAAAAAAAAAAAAAAGGTAGCAATCCTGTCTAAACTTCAGCAAAGATTAATCAAATGAAACAAAAAAGGCCACTACATACTAGTTAGGGGGAAAATTCAAGATGAAAAGGTAACAATCATAAATATGTATGCACCCAACACAGCGGCATCAAGTTATATAAGACAAATCTTAATGGACATGAAAAATCTAATATTCAATACCACAATCTTAAGAGGAGATCTTAACAACCTCTTATCCCCAAAAGATAGGACAAGCAGACAAAAAATTATCAAAGAAGTAGCAGAACTGAACCAGATCTTGGAACATCTGGACTTAGTGGACATACACAAAGTGTTCCACCCAACCACTTCTGAATACACATTTTTTTAAGCTTCACACAGGACGTTTTTGAAAATAGAACACATACTAGTAAATAGGTCATGCTTAAGTATGTGCAAGAAAACAGAAATTATCCCATGACCACAGTGCAGTGAAACTGGAAATAAATGGCAAAAAAAATCACAGGAACTCTAAAAATTAATCACCAAACTTCTCAGCAATCAATAGGTAACAGATGAAATTAAACAACATTTACAATTTAAAGAAAATTCAAGGGCTGGAGAGATAGCTCTGAGGTACAAGTGCCTGCTGGGCAAGTGCAAGGTCGTGAGTTCGAACCCTGGTCCCACAAAAAAAAAAAAAAGAAAATTCAAGCACAACCTACCAGAATTTATGGAATGCAATGAAAATAATTCTTAGAGGAAAATTTATATCTCTGAATTCACACATTAAGAAAACAGAATGGGAACAAATAAATACTCTTACTCAGCACCTAAACCAACTAAAAAAGGAAGAGCAAATGAAATGCAAAGCCCAAAGACAGGAGGAAAGTATAAAGATTAGAATAGAAATTAATAAAATCGAGACAAAAAATAATATAAAGAATTAATGAATCAAAAAGTGTTTCTTTGAAAGATTAAGT
The DNA here is from genome assembly GCA_004027025.1 of Myocastor coypus. Classification (NCBI taxonomy): domain Eukaryota; kingdom Metazoa; phylum Chordata; class Mammalia; order Rodentia; family Myocastoridae; genus Myocastor; species Myocastor coypus. The sequence continues at coordinate 151,192 of PVJA010000188.1, forward strand.
AAAATTGATAAGCCCTTGGCTAATCTCGTTAAAAAGAGGAAAGAAAGGACTCAAATTAAAGCAATAAGGAATGAAAAGGGTGAAATTACCACAGACCCAGCAGAGATTCAGAGCATCATAAATAGCTACATTGAGAATCTTTAGTCTCACAGAATTGAAGACACAGATGAAATGGACAGATTCTTAGAAAGGTACAAACTACCAAAATTAAGTCAAGAAGCTATAAGATTTCTCAATAACCCAATAATAGCCAATGAAATGCAAAATGTAATAAAAAGTCTACCGACAAAAAAAGTCCAGGTCCTGATAGATTCACCACTAAATTCTATAGGAAATTTGCAGAAGACATAAACCCAATATTCTTCAAACTCTTCAATGAAATTGAAAAGGAAGCAATCCTCCCCAAATCTTTCCTAGAGGCAAGTATTACACTGATACCAAAGCTAGAGAGAGATGCAACTAAAAATATGAACTACAGGCCAATTTCTCTCATGAGTACAGATGCAAAAATCCTCAAATCAGCAAGAAGATTATACACTATGACCGGGCAGGATTCATCCCAGGGATGCAAGGATGGCTCAATATATGCAAATCTATAAATGTAGCACACTATATCAATAGAGCCAAAACCAAATCCACATGATCATCTCAATTGATGCAGAAAAGGCTTTTGACAAAGTCCAACCCTCAATCATGTTCATAGTCCTACAGAAAATTGGAATAGACAGCCTCTACCTCAACCTGATAAAAGCCATCTATCACAATCCAAAGGCTAACATAATTCTAACTGGGGAAAAGCTGAAGTCTTTACTCTCAGATCTAGTACAAGACAAGGATGCCCTCTATCACCAATCCTATTAAATATGTTACTGGAATCATTAGCTGCAGCCATTAGATAAGAGAGAAAAATAAAAGGAATGAGAACAGGTAAAGAAATTAAATTATCATTATTTTAGAATGACATGATAGTCTACTTGGAAGACCCAAAATGCTTCACCAGAACCTACTAGAATTAATACACAAATTCAGTAACATATCAGGACACAAAGTCTACACAGAGAAGTTAATGGTATTCCTCTACATAGATAACAAACACACTGAGAGAAATTAGAGAAACAATACCTTTTACAATAGCACTGAAAATAATGTAATACTTAGGAATTAAGCTAACTAAAGAAGTAGAAGATCTAGTCAATGAAAATTACAGCACTCTTAAAAAAAAAGAGATACTAGAGGATTTCAGAAAATGGAAAGATATTCCCCGTTCCTGGATACGTAGAACGAACATTGTGAAGCTGGCCATACTCCCTAACTTGTTATACAGATTTAATGTAGTCCCTATAAAAACACCATCAACATACCTCACAAACCTGGAGAAATCATTCCTAAAGTTTATTTGGAACCAGAAAAGACATAGAATTGCAACGATAATCCTGGGCAACAAAGACGAGGCAGGAGGCATTACAATTCCTGAATTAAAGTTATATTACAAAGTTACCATGATAAAATCAGCATAGTACTGGCGAAAAAATTAGACCTGAGGATCAGATTAGACCTGAGATTAGAAGATTCAGAAGCAAATACAAACACACTCAAACACCTTATTTTCAACAAAGGGGCCAAACATGTTTATTGGAATAAAGATAGTCTTTTTAACAAATGATGCTGGAAAAACTGGATCTCTACATGCTAAAAACTAAAACTTGACCCAGGTCTATCACTATGCACTAAACTAAATTCAAAGTAGATTAAAGACCTAAATATTAAAAGAGAAACATTAAATGTCCTGGAAGAGAAAGTGACAGGAAATCTTGAAGACATAGGAATAGGAAAAGAGTTCACGGATAAAAATCAAAATGCATGTTTAACACTTGAAAGAATCAACAACTGGGACCTCCTCTGGTTGAGAAGTTTTTTCATGTCAAAAGAAATTACCAACAGAGTGAAAAGACAACCCACAAATTAAAAAAAAAAAAATCACTTACAAGTATTCAGACAAAGTCTTCTATCGAGAATTTATAAAGAACTAAAAAAACATTAGGGTGCAAAAATTCAAAGACCCAATCCAGAAATGGGCATCAGAGATGAACACACTCTTCTCAGAGGAAGAAATACAACAAGTCTATAAATACATGAAGAAATGCTCCACATCACTAGCCATTCATGAAATGCAAATTAAAACAACACTTAGATACCGTCTCACCCCAGAAAGAATGGCTATCATAAAGAAATCAACCAACAGCAAATGTTGGAGAGGACATGGGGAAAAAGGAACACTTCTTCACTGCTGCTGGGAATGCAGACTGGTCCAACCATTATGGAGAGCAGTGTTGAGACTCCTTAAAAAACAAGAGCTGGAAATCCCATTCAATCCAGCTATCCCCTTACTGGGAATTTTCTGAGAAGAACTGCAAAGATCATGTCATAGTGATATCTGTGCACCTATGTTCCTAGAAGCACAATTTGTGATAGCCAGATCTTGGAAACACCCAAAATGCTCATTGTCATGGATTATGTCTAGTTGTCCCCCCAAAGCCTCATGCAGTCATAGGACAGGGACTTCTATAGTTTGAGACTTGATCCATGATTCCTGGGATTATGTGTTTTAAGTACTTCTGGGATTATGGGTGTAGCCTAAGGTGGATAGACTGAGGCGGAGAGTCTAAATGTAATATAAAGAGAGGCAGGGAGACAGGCTCAAGCTATTGCTCTCTGCTCCCATTTGGTCAATGGCCTCTGTCGTAATTATTGCAGTTCTGCCACCATGAACTGGATGCTCTCTGCTCTATTCCACTCAGCCTTGGGCCAGCCGAATATGAACTGAAACCTCCAGTAACTGTGAGCTAAATAAATCTTCCTTCCTTCATTTTGAGTGTCAGGTATTTGTCCCAGCAATGAGAGAAAAGTAGACACTCCTTATCTGAAGAATGGTTGAAAAAGATGTGGTATTTTTATACAATGGAATATTACTCAGCTATAAAGAATAGTAAACTAGAAGACTTCATATATAAGTGGATGCATCTTTCATATACACTCATAAATTAAATAAGCTAGACCTACTTGTGTGAATATTGTATAGTCTCCCTAGCATAAGAACTCAAAAGAAGAAATAACAATGGAAAGGTATATCACAGCTAAATGGAAAGTGAAAACTTAAGTGCTAAAGAACGACGTGACTACAAACAGAAAAGTTAGGACACATAGCAGGGACAAAATCATGCACTTATATACAAAGGATGAATTAGATAATGGTCCTAAGAACCACTAAAATAATGTTCACACTGAGGATAACAATGGGTAACACTAAAATTATGTTTGGAATGCGTGTCATTCTTGTCTTTTAGATTTGTGCTGCTTCTAATGTGATTTCAGTTACTGCTATATTCTCTCTCAAGTAAATGATTGGTTTACAAGAATACAAAAAAGGGTATTAAATGAGAGTAAGAGACTAGGAAAAATGCCATATGATATATAATAATAGTATCACAAAGCTTTTCTTCTGGATAGTTAAGAAGTTAAGTTTAAAGACCAAAAATTAGAGAAAAAGAAGGGCTACAAGGATTGCCAATATTTTGGCCCTAGGCCTTCAAGGTCAGTGAGGACTCAAGACATAAGAGAACCTGTGCTATAACATCCTATAACTCAGTGGTTTCCCAAATTTTCTGTTCAAGGAGATTATGGGGCTACAAAGGAAAGGAATTCAAGAAATGCAGCGTGCCAAAGGAGAATCACCTATGGTGAAAGCATTCTCTTAGGCTTTCATAGAGAGCAAACTGGTCAAGCAATAGTCCTGACTCATCCAAATGGCTGACACTGACAAGAGTTCTACAAAGCACTGTATGTGGTTCCAAAGTAAATCCTGAGGGGATTTGACTGACCTTTAGAAATATGAAAGTTCTATGTTTTGTTATACAGGCCTTGCTTTAACTTGCTCTTCACCACCCAGCAGAAAAATTTAAACATGAGGCATAAAACGTAAAGCCAGGTTAGTACAGCTGAGCTGTAAAAGGGTTAAATCAACAGCTTCCAAAATTGCCAGTTCTGCCAATAACACACTGCAATTATAGAATACTGGACTTTGTATACAACTACTTTCTCTTGGTTCAATCAGAAGAAACTTTTTGTACCAACAATAATTAGAAAACTTGTCATGTCTACATCATGTGCTCTGTATAACTACTAGGAGGACAACAATATGCATTGTATCAATTATTGAGTATGTACTACTAATATGTTTTTGAAAATAAAAAAAAAATAAAAAAAGAATTACAAATGACTTTGTTTTGTTTGTTATTTTTAATTACTATCTAATTAATATACATAATATTCAGAAAAATATTCTATAAATATATTATTTAACTATTTCTTTTAATCATGTTTCCATCATGAGTTTCTTTGCTTCTTGCTTTAAAGTCATTCACAAATTTAAGGATATAAAAATCATCATGGTGTTAATAAAAATAAGAACAGGAAAGGAGACTCTAGAATTTTCTTCCCAGAGACCCTGATTCATTAACGCTGTGCTACAACCTCAGGATCTGCAATGAAGAAAAAAAGAAGAGTTGCTCTCACCTCTCCAGTGATTTGGGCCATTAATAAAATGCTAACATTATAAACTGAGAAGACCAGGATCCAGATCAGAAACAATCAATACTTCAGATTGCTAAATATGAAGACTAAGCAAAGATTTACAACTGCACAGTCAGTACTTAGTACAGACCTATTGCCAGGTCCAGAATGAGATCACCCCAAGATACTTCTGCACACAATTAGACTGCATGAGCCATCAGTAGAGCTAATGAATAAAAAATGCATGATAGAATGGAAGAATGAGTCTAGAGAAATTCTCAGATTTCCTAATAATCAACTACAGTGGTTTATTTAAGATTCTGAGGCTACTAGAAGAAGGATAGAAAAATTCTGAACTCCTCATCAATATTTCCAGCTACAAATACAATATTGCTACTTTATTATCACACGGGATTTGTGAATTCAAACTTTGCAAAGCTGAACTCTTACCTTTCCAATTAATGGTGCACTTCCTCATTTTATTTCTGCCATTGAAAATATCACTCTCTGCCTGTCTCAGCAAGTAATCTTAATTATCGTCCTGCACCCTTTTCTGAGCATGCAAACTTGTCCTAAAACTTGACTATGACTAATGATAGTGTGCATCAAATTAGATAAGAAAACTGCAAGTATCTAGCTTAGTGCCTGGATGGAGTAAATATTCCAATAAATACCACACTGAACTGCTTGCTACTTACCCTCTCAACTCCACATTCCTCTGCAAAGAACAGACTGGTGACATTTCCTGATTACATTTTATGTAACTCTTTTTATGTAACTCATCTTAAAGCCCCAGCTCAAGCGCCACACTCTCTGTAAAGCATTCTAAGATCTCACCATGTAATTATAACACTTAATCTTCATTGAATTATATCTATTTATATCTCTTTCTATTCCTTAGACTGATATAAACAGACTACACACTCTTCCTTGCAAAGATTTTCCTGTGGCTTTAGTCACCTGCAAGGCTCTGTGTCTTCTTTTACTGTGCATGCATGATCTCAGAAGCAGCTGACCACATGCAGCCTGCCTCTTGTCTCTGCTCAGCTTCCTGACCCAACGGATTATTAAAATGCTCTCCATCTGTGGCCCATGCTGCCAAAGCTTCCCAGAGATGTCCCCTTCACACCAAGGCTCTTCTCCAACATGCTTTGATAAAGCAGACCTCTCTTCTCTTCATCTGTAATCTTGTCCATTTTTCTGATAATAGAAGTTTCTTTGTCCATGCCAGAAGCCACTTCTTGGTGTCATCCTGACTTGCCAAGCAGAACTTACTATTTCATCTCACATTGATGATGTGCTTTAGGAACAAATAGATGGAATTATGCCAAATCAATCAGAACCCTCAATAAGACCACCACAACATAAAAGGCAGTTGCTGTGGTACTAGGCACCATCTTCCTTGCCACTTGCAAATGCAGTTGCACAGACCAGCAGAGCATGAAACATGAACTAGAGCCCCTGAAACCTGACAAGGGAGTTAATTAATTTCCTTGAGGTTTAAATGAGAGTCAAATTTCTATCACTCATAACTCCAAGAAATCCAATAATTTCTAATACTGTTTTTAATATAGAAACCAGACTACTCGCCCTGGAGCAGGTGTGAGCCACAGTGTCTGCACTGGGCTCCACCCTCTCCTGGTACTGTCAGGTGTGCCATTTTCCTTCCATTCCTTCTTCCCTCCTAGGAGAAGGTCTGCAATCCCCTGAGCCTGTATCAAACACACACACACACACACACACACACACACACACACACACACACACAAAAAAAAAAAAAAGTAGTGGAGGAAATGACAAAGTGAAAGAGAGCAATCAGATTTCCAATTTTTAACTTCATGATTCCTTACATAAAGCTCTTTTTTCTAGCATGACTTCGTAAGAGAGTGAAGGGGCCAGCTCATACTGGAGGACACTCAGTGCCATCACTGAAGCAAGGGACGGACTCTCCTGGCCAGCCAGCTGGAAGAGTCACATGTGGATGCTCAGGGAAAGGACTGGCCAGTGGAATCTCTGGACTGTGACTATGAATTTTGAGAGTTTGTTCTGGGATGTTCTACACTGCCAGCATCCCCATGATTGAGGGAAGCCAGACATAAGACTGAAAACTGACAATTTATCATTCTCAATTAATCTAAAATTTTCTGATGGTCAAACATTATCATAATTATCAAGTCAATTTCCCTATGGAGTTGAAGCATTCACGTAGGAAATGAAGTAATTTTTCATATTTAAACTCAAATACTTAAGTCTACATCTAATGAAGATGAAATGATAATATGTTATTCTTAAATTAGCAGGAACCCATGAATTCCACCTTAAGCTTCAGCCCCTGGGTGCTTCTAACTATGCTGCACCTAGCAGAACTACTGTATGCACAAATATGTGTCTTTAGGTACATGCAGACCTCTAAGGGTACCTGACTTGAGCAGCAATTACAACTCTAAGAGCCTGGAAAACCATATCTGGCACATAGGAGTGAGACTCATGGAACTGACAATATTAACCATGGTGGAAAATCTACTTCTCATTTGTATGGAGCAGACTGTCAGATGGTCCTACCCCTAGGGCTTCAGGGTCCTAGCTGTCATCCAAGCTTGGCCGTGCCCATCTCTCCTTCCTTTCCTTGTCCCTTCATGCTCCCCCCTTTCCGTGATCTCCACCCGTCCATAAGTACCTTTTCTCATCCTCATACACACAAACTGAAAGGACTCCAAAAATTCCATGTGCAGTGAGCGGGCAACCACTCCCCTTTGGCAAATAAACTCCTAATTTCAGTGTTTGCATGCACACATTTGCTCATCTAGATGATATCCCAGGGAAATATAGTTTTTGGGGATCAGGAAGTGTAAGACACAGAATGGTAGGCTTCATGAGCTTCTGTCCTTGACGCCACTGTTGTGAATATATTACAAGCAAAGGAATTTTGCAGATATAATTAACATTTCCAGTCCACTGACCTTGAAAAGGGAGAGAGTCCATGTTAAAATGTCCAGGGGAACTCAGTGTAATCACCTGAGCCCTTAGAATGAGAAACTCAGGTAGAAGAGAAAGTCTTTAGAAGAGTTCAATGTGTCACAGCAGGTTGCACGATGGAAGGACATGGAGCAAGGAACGCAAGGGGCCTTTAGGATCTAAAAGAAAGCTGGCCAAGTGCCAGCGGAGGATGTAGACTTCAGTCTTACATCTGCAAGGAGCTAACCTCTGCCAACGAGGTTCAGGGTTTGGAAGTGGATGCCTCCCTAGGGCCTTCAGATAAGAGCTTACCCTGGCCAATACCTTAGAGTGAGCTTTGAGAGACTCTATAGAAAATCCAGCTGTACCATGCCAGACTCCTGAGCCACAGAGAACTGTGAGTTAATAAGTGTGTGGTGTTCCAAGGCACTACAATGGTAGGTAATTTATTACTTAGCAATAGAGAATTAATAGAAAAAAAACTGGAGAATAAAATGGGAGCAGAGCTCTGCCAACGTGTAGCTTGTATTCCATCCAGTAAAGTTAGACGATGAACAACAGAACACCAGGAAGTAAGGGATACAAGCTGTAAGGTCACAAGTGCTCTCAAGAAAGGAAACGTGAGTAACGGAGCAAAGTGGTGACATAGCAGAAGGTGACTGGAGGCAATGCAGGAAAATGTCTACAGGAGGAAGGAGAGCGCTCTTAGGCTGTGTGTACCTGCTGTGATGTGTTACGGAAGCAGCGGGGGCCCTGTTGACAGAGTATTCGAATGCAGAGGTGAAGAAACTGGAATGAAAAGGAAAGTGAATACTTGGGGCAAGAACATGAAAAACAAAGCAACG
>PVJA010000188.1:164560-175055 GCA_004027025.1 Myocastor coypus
GGAAGCTAACAGAGTGAATAGTTGTGTGACTCACAATGAAACAATTTCTATATACCAACAAAGATAAGAAATGACGTGTTCCAGCTTTCTACTCTTCCAGCCCAACCCATACCTGTGCTGCTGTCAGAGTTAGTCTTTGTGTAAGACAAATCGCTTTGGTATCTCAGACCTCTATTCCTTTTTCTCATATCAATGACCCCATGATAATCAAGTGCATTAATAGATACCTAGTGTAAGTATCAGCAAAGCTGTGGAAAAATTTCCATTAATTTAGTGATTAATGATGAATGCTGAGCCTGACCAGCATCCTGACACAGTGTGATTTATTATGGCATCATGGACTATAACAAAGTGAAGTGTGTCACACTGGATCACAAATGAATAAATCCAAATATGATTAAATGATTGTGACAGCTAAGCCTCAATAAGGCCTCCATCTCATGGATACTAAAGGGTAACACAATGTCCCATACCACTAGTTACCAAAACCAAACTAGCCATAGAGTTCAACTGGTCTATGCCAGGTGTGTTTACCAAGCACATGGTGTACAGATTCAAATGAGAAAAGACAGATCTTCAACAATACTTTTCACTGCCAAGGTATTTACTATTCAGTAGTTTCCTACCTATCCAATTATATAGTCAAATGGAGACTTATCTTCATATGTGTTCAGCATTTGTAACCATTAACTTGTAGATTTGAAAAGACTACCCTTTTCAGATTCTATTTATTTGCCACATTGAGGTCAAAAAACCATCATTACCAGAGTCAACCTGAGTTTTCAAGAATTTCAATGAATTCACTGATTCCACTTTCATACTTCCTCTAAGGAAAGGACAGTGGATAGAAAATGAAAATCTCATACAAACTCCAATGTAGCTATCACTTGCTAAAGCTCATATGATAAAATAAATGTCTAAAAGTAATGCATTCACCAGTTGACAATGATACCTCAAGTTGAGTGGCATAAAAATTGATGCTTAAAATACAGAATAGTATGGTAAATAGTGATAAAAGCAAAGATAGGAATTCGTAGGTCTATGTAGTTTCCACTGGCACCTAGAAATTGGATAGGAGATAATGGCAAAGTACATATGTTGTGTGTTAATGCATCCAATGCCCTGTATTTTCATTAAATTTTAGCTGTCATAATACTGCCAGGTGGTATATTTATTCATTTTTTCAAGAAGAAAAATTATAATTTAAAAAACATAAATAATTTCATTGGCCTCATAGATGTGAGAAAAGCTAATATTCAAGCTCAAGTCTTACTCCAAAATTCATATTCATCATATAATTGTCAGGATAAAAAACTTATAACAAATAAAATGAATCAGGTTTGGGGGCAAAAATAATATGATATACAAACATTTTATTACCCAATACACTTTAAATACTTGAAACATCTTACTAATTTATTATTTCTTCCAACATGCATTTGAAAGCTGTTTCATTTAAAATGTGCCATTGACAATTAACCACCATTAACCCATGATGACTTTTTTGTTTCGTTTGTTGTTTTGAGGCAGGGTTTCACTCTGTACTTCTGGCTGGAACTCATTGTGAGCCTTTTGTTTCAACTTCCTGAGTGCTGGGATTATAGTCAACATTCTATAGATATGTGTATTTTGCACAATTTCTGGTTATATTTTGCACAGTTTTGTAATTTAGTCAAGAATATGTATGTCTTGATCTTGATACTTCAAAGGAGAAGCTTAAATTTAGGTTTTATTTAAAGGACAGTTAGCCTCTGGTAATGTTTTGCTCCATGAAAAGAAGCACTTATTTTTTAATGTATGGTCACAAAAGAAGCTTAAGGGTAGAATAATTTTGTGGAAAAGGTAAGTAGCACTTTCTTTCTGGAGAAGGCAAAAGTCATGCCATGGAGTGCCTATAGAAACAGTTATTGTTGCTAGCTTCAAACCTGGCTTATCATGCACGTCAGGAGGACAAATTCTGAAAAGGAACATGAGAAACAGGTGAGCTTTTATAAAGCTCATTATTTCTATGGGCGCTTAAAAGAAACGTGTGGTTTATGAGGGACTATTGGAGCCAGCTTCAGATTTTTGAACGAAGCTCTACCAACAGCTTTCTAATTGAATCTCAAAAGACTGTAATTGTGTTTCACTCTGTAGTCAGTTCCATTCCATGCGGCAACAGTGGGTTGTAGGTAATCAGATTACTCATGGGTTACTGCCTGCAGCCCATGAGAGAGTGCCAGCAGTAAGAAGGCAACGCGTTTTAGGGTTAATGAAGCTTAATGTCGTGCCAATATCACACTGAGCCATTGCCTACAGAGTGGGGAAGGATTAGATCCCATGTTAATATGCCATTTGACCCGTGCCAGAGAAGCAGTCTAAATCACTGAATAAGTATGTAAGTCACCACAGAGAAGCATTTGCCATGCCAACTCTCATTGCTGTGAAAACAAGTTGTTCCTTCACTTGTGAATTTTAGCTTTGCTGCTCTTTAAAGTACAGTTTCAACATTGGATTCTAACATCCCTGGAAGGGCCATACAGGAATTCCAGTCTAAGTTGGAGCCAGTGCAAAGGAACTCACATGCGCTCCACCAGTATGATCTATACCCCTCTGGAGAACACCTGTTAAGCTGGTGCATTACGATCACCCACCAATCCCTGAGTGATTTCAGCTCTATAAATTTCCCTTTTACACACATGTATAGGCCATCCTGGGCCTTCAGTTTCTTACCACTGATTAAGTTTTGGTAAAATGCTCTCTCAAAATTTTTTTCTGTAGCAGTGAGGAAAGCTGAAAAAGTGGATAGAGAAAACAAAGTTAATCCTCTTTGGACTGCACAGCTCCGACTCATAGCACTAGCAGTACCAACACTCTCAATATCTGCTTAAATAATGGGATCACCATCACCTGTGTCTCCACCATGCAACTTGAGATGAGCAGAAAAGGGGCTGTCAATGCTTAGAAATACACTGGACAGCCTTTCTACATCAAATGTTATGTGCTTAAATATACACATAGTTAGAATTTAAAACCTACTCCACATATAAGAAAAATCTATTCAGTACTCTATTTGTCAAACCAGGTCTCACTAGTAAGAAATTGAAGGAGCAAATATGAACCAAAATGTACAAGAGATCTATAAACTTGTATTCTTAACCCTTCAGAAGAAAAGCTTAGTGACACTATTGCTCTATAACTTAGGCACTTAAGTTTAACATCACTGTCTTTCTGAATATCAAACATCTTAGACTTAACTTGAAATTGATATTATCTATCATTGATATTCTAATAAATATCTACAGAATATGATAAAGGCAGTTACACATTTTCACACAGAAATTTAGAAATCTAAGCGTGTACAAAATTTTATCCTGTCAATCCTTTGGTATTTTTCCTAGTCTCTTACTCTCATTTAATACCATTTTTGCTTTCTTGTAAACCAACCATTTACTTGAGAGTATAGCAGTAACTGAAATTACATTAGAAGCAGAACACATCTGAAAGACAAGAAGAATGACAGGCATTCTGAGCATAGTTATGTGTTACACATTGCTGTCCTCAGTGTGACAAACCTTTTGGAGGTTCTCAGGACCATTATTTAGAAAAAGAAAGGCTACAAGGATAGCCAATATTTTACCCCTAGCCCTTCAAGGTGAGTGAGGACTCAGGATATAAGGGAACTTGTGCTATAACATCCTATAACTCAGTGGTTTCCCAAATTTTCTGTTCAAGGAGATTATGGGGCCACAGAGGAAAGGGATTGAAGATATATAGTGTCCCTAATAATAGTCACCTAGAGAGAAAACATTCTCTTGGGCTTTCACAGAGATCAAATTGGTCAAGAAATGGTGGTGACTCATCCAGATAGCTGACACTGAGAACAGGTCTACAAAGCACTCTATGTAGTTTCAAAGTAAACCCTGAGGGGATTTGACTGACTTTGGGAAACACAGAAGTTCCATGTTTTGTTATATAGGCCTTATTTTAACTTGCCTGTAACCACCCAGCAGAAAAATTTAGCCTCAAGATATAAAATGTAAAGCTAGATTATTATGTTGAGCTATAAAAGGCTTAAGTTAGCAGCTTCCATCATTGCCAGTTTTGCCAGTAACCCACTGTGATTATAGAACATTGGATTATGTATAGACCTACTCTCTCTTAGTTCAGTGAGAAGAAATTTTTTGTACCAATAATGATTAGAAAAATTCTCACGTCTGCAACCTGTGCTCTGTATAACTACTAGGAGAACAATAATATGCATTGTATCAAATACTGGAAATGTACTACTAACGTGTTTTGAAACTGTCACATTCTTAATTTCTTATTAAATTCAAAAAAATGTACAAGTGATCTTGTGAAATTTTCCTCATATAATTTAAAATTCTGATACTAGATTAATTAATAGGATTTTGTGTTTTCTTGATAATTAATTAGACACTATTAAATGTCTCTTTCCATGGAAGTATTCTTTCCCAAGAAACATAATTTGTCTGATATTATTATATTTGCTCTTGTGCCTTCAGTATATCAGTTTCATTATTATGTCAATCATACTATATCAACTTTTAGATCAGAGAACAACAATGTTCTTCACAAAGGGTCAGATAATAATAAATTCTGGCTGTTTCTTTTTTTCTGGCTACCTTGGATATGTAAGTCCTGTGATTTGTAATTTGGATTTCTCAATTATTCTTTTCTTGAGCAGAAATTTTATTTGTGTATAAAAAAAAATAAAGAGGAGAGAAGTAGTAATTTACATAAGAGAAAGTAGTATATTTCACCTACTTCCACAATATGGATACAGCCTCTAAGTTCTTTCACAACTCCTTCACCCTTCAGTAATCTATGTTTTCCTTCTTATGGGATTCTTTCCTTCAGTGGCAGGACATCAGGAAAATGGCTGAATGTTTCCTTCTCATGGGATGTTCTTACATCCTTGCCAGGATAAATGTGAGGCAACTTATTTCTATTTTCTTTTTACTTTCCAGCCCTTTGCTTCTCCCAAATTCATCTCCTTTTCTCCACATATGCATAGAGGGAAACTTAAAATTCCACTAGAAAAGTTGATTGCCCTTCTGAGAAGAACATACCAACTACCACTTCTTGCTGGCCACTAAGTATGTGCAAGCTAAACTCTGTCAGCTGTGTGGAGGACCACAGGGATGGCTGTCACTGAAAGAAATCATTTGTCTCCATTTTGGCTTACCCTTATCCTACTTCTGTATATTAATATATAGAGAGATGGCTAGGAAAATTACTCCACCCCCTCAATTGGCTTTAAGCAATATAATGAGTCTAGCTGAGGTTCTGATGTGTAGCTTTTGAAGTAATGTGACAGGTCAGTGATGTCCTGCCTATCACTCTTTACTATTAAGTATGAGCTAGACCAAGTGACTCTCTCCTATCTGTTGTGATAGAGCCTTGAGAGAAAGGTTGTGATGTCCCAGAACAAGAAGGCCATCATTAAAGCTGAGACAACAATTCAAAACCCAAGCTACTACCTCAAATTCTGTTATGCAGATTCCTCCAAACGTAGAGGCTACCTGTTACTATAAGCCAGTACTCTTTCTTGATACCTCCAACTGTGTATTGCAGAGGTGCTCTCAGGCCTCCTACCTAGCCCAGCTCATAGCACTCAAGCAATTCCCGGCATTCTTACAGTCAGACTCTCAACCTAGAGCCACTGCCCTCTTCATAAATTAATAAAACCAGGTTTGGGCCCTGGATTGTGACTTTTGTTCCAGTAAGCTATTGTTCCAGCTGGACTTAAGACTCCTTTGGCTTCGCACAACTACAGATTATCTCTTTCGCTCTTTATTCTTGCTGTGGGTTGTACTGAAAGTGGTAGATTGAAATTTACCTGTTAGAATTCCAATAACTTGTCACATCTGGACTGTGAAAAGATGGGATGGCTCACTATACATTTGTTCTCATTTCAGATATGCACATGGTTTGAAAAGAGGCCTCATTCTTTCCCCAATGAGAAGAAAGGAAAATGGTTCAACTAACCTCATGATGTATATTTTGGATACCTATCCAAACTTTCCCACTGATGAACATATAAAATAGAGCTAGCTTTCAGAACAAAACTATTCACTTTTTACCACATAAACCCTCAGCAGGCTCTAGACCAAAACATTTTGTTTTAGCTCCATTTTCAATCAAGAGTGAAAGCCTTTTTTTCTCTTTATCTTGCTCAGCAATTCTAAAGCAAATGCAAAAATCTAAGCAACATACTTAGAAAAACACAACAATCGAAAATAGTCACCTCTCTCAAGGGGAATCACTGCAAGACACCTGGACTAAACTCCAATCAAGGAACTAGGAACACATGCTTTCTGAATTTTAATTTTTTAAAAAAATACTGTATGATAGAGACTGCTCTTGATCTTAGTCCTGTCCTCTGAATTGTCTGTCCATTTGCTTAAATATAAGCCATGATTTAAGCTGAATATTTGACTTTGCTGGCTTCTTTTCCTGTAGAAGTTTGGAGGTTGCCCAGGCATCTTAATTTCATAGCATTACTTTCCCTGCTTAATCAAGGTGTTCTGTCGGTACCACTACCTTCAACATATTATGGGTCATCTGTGACTCTTGCTAAAGTTTCCCACACTAAATAGAAGTCATCCAAATACTCAAATATTTTGAAGTAACTTTTACACTTGGAACTCCTACTAATTTTGTAGGACAATACATGGAAACCAATTGGAAGTCTAATTTTGGTGAAAATAAACTATAATTCATGCTTTAATGGTCTTTAGATTGGCTTTCTTTTTAGTAAAAAAAAGTCTCATAAGATATTGTCTGAAATCTTTCAGAAATCCTAGAAAGGATTTTAAACATGTTTTTGAATCATGCTTTTGTGACAGTACCCTGGATTGATCTTTGCCTGAAAGCAATTTCCTAACTTGAACACTAGCTTACCATCTGGAGAGGTCAAGAATGAGAAACTGCTATATTTCTGAACTCAAATCTCGGCTTTCTTATATTTAACAGTTCATGTTTAGCCTTATGGCTTTAGTTCTTCTCATTTCATTATAGGCCAATAGCAGAAGTATAGTGGAAGCTTCAACAATATGCTTAGAAATGTGTAGGCAGGCTATGAGTTCATTAGGTTCATGCATTTTCCATCTACAATAGATGATAGCTTTGCTAATCTGCTCATTCCTGCATAACAAAGATCTTTTCCCTATTAAAAGAGGCTTCAAAGAGCAAATTAAGACAGTGAGAGCCAGGAGGGACACTGTCTCAGAATTCATGCTGCAACATTTCCACTGCGTCATATTTCCATTCAGTGGGGAAGAAAGTAGAATTCCTCCATCTTTTAATGTATCTTTAGTCTTTTATTTAAGTTCCCCATGAGATACTCTTCATGCTGTTTTCAATTTTCCTAACAAATGTTAGCATCTTACAATTATTGCCCATGCCCTAGTTTCAGAGTCAATGCCCCATGTTGTAGGATGAGTTATGATATCCCTTTACGTGGCACTCAAATATTTTCTGTTTACCCATTGTGATTTAATAAACCATTTACAATTTAACATCATAAGCAAAGAAGATTTACCCTCTGTACTATTTCTTTGAACTCTGAGTATTGATTGTAGCTAAGGCAATCAGCTCTACTGGGAAACTTTTTAAAAACTTACATTTACTTTTAGCTGATACAGTACTATAAATAAGAATGGAGCATCATGTAATTTCTGATACATTTATACATTGTATGGATTAAATATATCTACCTCCTTAATCATTATTGCTCATTTGTAATGAGTAATTTTAGTATTATTTCTTCTAGCTTTTTGAAATATGTACTTTCTTATTATCTACAATTGCTATTTTGTGCAACAATATAGTAGAACTTCTTGCTCCTGCCTAAACATAACTTCCTACCTAATGACTCGTCTTTTCAATTTTCCTTGTCCACACTTTCTCCTCAGCTTGCAGTCACCAGTACTTAACACTTAACTTCTATCAAAATAGTTTCTGATGTGGATATTTGACTATGATCAGATGAGACTTGTCTTTGTGTGTAAGACTGGGTTTTCTTGTCTATTTGTCTTTTGCATTTATAATTATCTCCAGTTCTATGCATGCTTTTGCAAATAATATTATATTCCTTTTTATGCCTCAATACCATTCTACTGTGTATATGTTCCACATTTTCTTTATCTATTCACTAACTGGACACTTAGATTGTTTCAATTTCTTCCTCACTGTGGATAATACTAACACAAACATACAGATATAGATATCTCTTTGATATACTATTTTCATTCTCTTTAGATATATATTCAGGAATGAGACACTGCTAGATTGTATAGCTGTCCTTTTTTATTTTTTGAGAAATCTTCATAGCTATAATAATCTACGTTCCCTTTAACAATGTGAAGCATTCCTTTTTATCCACATCCCCACCAGTGCTTGCTATTTTTGTTTTCATTTGTATGGACTTAGGGTGAGAGTAATTTGCATTTCCCCCCATAACAAAGTTGAGCCCTTTGTCTTTGTCCTGTTAACCATTTCTGTGTCTTTTTTGAGAGATGTTTATTGAGTTCTGATGCTTAAATTTTATGTAGGTTATTTGGCTTTGCACTGTTGAGTTTGTGGGGGTCCTTATGTCTTCTTGTATTAACCTCTTCCCAGATGCCATTATGGTTTAGATTTAAAATGTTCCCCTAAGTCTCACATGTTCAGAGATGGAGCCTTGGAAAGAAACTTGGTGGAGGCGGGGGGGAGAGCTCATCAGTGGCTAAGCCATTCATGAATTTGTAGTAGAGTTGTTCGTGGGAGTTGGAGCATGGCTGGAGACAGGCTGTGGGGAGCATGGTCTGGATGAGTGGGCTCCTACACCGGGCTCCTCCTTTCTCTCCCTGCTTCCTGGCTGCCATTGGCTGAGCACATATCCTCTGCTGTGCTCTTCAACCTTGTCGTTTCTATCTTGGAGCTACCTGGCCCTGGATTTCATCCTCTGAAGACTGTGCACCAAATCAAATCTTTTCTTCTTTATTTATCAACTTACTTATTTTTTATGTTCAGTACCCGAGGTCAAACTCAGGAACTTGCACTTGCCAGGCAGGCACTTATGCCACTGAACTATCTCCACAGCCCAAATCTTTTCTTTTATAGGTTACATGTGTCAGGTATTTTGTCCCAGTGTTAGAAAAGCTTACTAACACACACTTTATTTTGCAGGTATTTACTCCTATGCTGTATACTCCCTTTCACTCTAATAATTATTTCTTCTACTGTGCAGAAAACTTTTGATTTTTTATTTTTTGCAATAATTTAATAATTTATTACATTACAGTAGCATCACAGCATCAATGTGCAGATACTTTTTAGTTTGATGTAATAACACTGATCTATTTACTTCTGTTTCTTAATGCCCTTGGATTCTTATCTCACAAAAATTATTTCTTATACCTTGGAGACTTACATATAAAATAGTAGTCAGATGCTGCCTACTATAGGAGCTATCTCAATAGTTTCTTCATGTATCTGATGGCATATGCTGTAGCTATTTGGTATTTCAGACGTCTGAGTTCAGTACACTAATGTGATATCTATCAACATGGTCAATGATTTCTTCTTTGAAATGTGGTGTGAAAATTCTGAGAGTAAGAATCTCAAGAAAGAGTGGCGGAAGAAATATTGCTTTTTCAGACCTCTTCTCGGAAGTCTTTTTTTTTGGTGGGGGAGGGGGTAGAGGGTCTACAGGGTGTTCATGGTCTCACTACTAGATTGGACTCATAGTGATCCGCCTGTTTACAGCCTCCCAAGAGCTGAGATTATAGGTATGTGCCACCACACCCAGTCTCAATTGCTCTCCTAGCAAGCCCCAAAGGCAGGGCCATCATGGCAGGTCCTGGGATCAAACCCCTGGCCCCTGCACCTGCTTACAGGTTTTGGCCTCAGAAGTCTTTAAGTTCACTAGCACACTGTATTCTCTTTCATTTAAAAGGAAAGAAGTTAGAATCTACCTCAAGTGTGTGTGTTGCTAAAGAATTTTCAGACTGCTTTAAAATTCTCTGTAATCTTCTCAGTAATGGATATATGGATGTATCGTACTTTGAGGAATATTACATTTCAAAATTTTAATGAATTGAAAAGCATGGAAATAAGGAATATGGCAATATTTTTATAATATCTTAGGAACAGAGTCTTTATTCAGATTTAATAAAATATCAAGAGAGTGCATTTATATTCACAGGTCTGTAACAGAACACTAATTAAGAGAATGTCACTGACCTAAAAATGTGAAAACATATGAAAATGTCATTGTATATTACTGTATATGAAAAGCATCCAAATAGGGTAATGCTATTGTATCAAATTTCAGCGACCAAAAATGGGTTAACGCTTGTTTCACTGTCATTTTTCAAACCCAGTCACATGATATTTTTAGATATTTACAAAAGGAAATGGAAACATATATATTATGCTTGTGAGACTTCGTAGTGGCATCCAAGATGTGCGGATTCTAGAGAGAGAATTTTAGCCTCCAGAAAGCGGT